>ML818132.1:162034-176144 GCA_009831015.1 Picea engelmannii
CCTTTGCTGATTCAGGATGGTGGCTAATCCTTTTGAGGCTTTGATACTTGACAGATTCTGATTATACAAGGCTTGAAACTTCTCCATCTCTTTCCTAGTTTTCACTACTTCTTGTTCTAATGCTTCACATCTTGCCTTCTTTTATGATAACTGTCGTTTCAGAACGTCTTTGATTTTCTTTGCCTCTTCTAATTCTACTTTTAGTAGGACAAGGTATTCATCAGGTTTTTTACTGTCTTTCTTGAACTGTATCAACAATTGTCTTTTCTTTCTGTTCTTGATTCTTAGTCTATCAATCTCTTCCAGTGCACTGATCAGTTCTCCTTCCATGTCAACCACAACTTCTTCTTCATTAACATCACTCCCTGTGATGTTATTATCATAATCCTCTTTGGCCATAAGTATGAAGTCATTTAGTTTATCTTCAATAGAGGAGTCACTGTCTTCATCATCTGAAGGATCATCATCATTGTTTACGCAAAGACTTTTCTTCTTAAAGTTATTCTCTTTAAAGAAATTTCTGTGTTTGTACTTCTCCTCATCATCACATGTCTGATCCTTTCCTTTGTGGGGACATTTATTTTCAAAATGACGTATCCTACCACAGTTGAAACATTTGAAAGGAAGTTTACCTTTGTATTTGCCTGATCCCTTCTTCAGTCTCTTCACAAATCTTTCTTCAATTTCATCGAGCTCAGAATCCTCATTCTTATCTGCTTTAAATGATGCTTCTATGGAGGTTGGTTTATCTTTAACTATTCTCATTTCATACGCAGTAAAAGTTCCTAGGAGTTGATCAGACTCCAAGGTTTTTAGATCATTAAGTTCTTCTGTAGCAGAGACCTTCGGGTTGAACCTATCTGGGAGAGATCTCAAGATTTTTTGAACTAAAGAGGGTTCCTCAATTTTTTCACCAAGTGCTTTCATTTCATTTACCATTTATTATACTCTTAGAAAGTATTTTCCAATAGTTTCATCTTCCTTCATCTTCAACTGTTCAAACTGTATTCTATAGGTTTGAAGCTTGGCATTCTTTACCTTCTCATTACCTTCATAACTTCTAATGAGTTTGTCCCACATTTCTTTGGCAGTTCCTAGGTGCATAACTTTTACGAATTTTGCTTCTGCAAGTCCACTCAAGATAGCATTCATAGCCTTAGCGTTGAAGCTAAATTCTAGCTTGTCATCCTTATTAGCTTGTACAACTGGCTTTACATAACCAATATCTACCACATCCCAGACATCTGCACCTAAATCCATTACGTAGGTTCTCATTCTAACTTTCCAGAAGGCAAAGTTTGTTCCATTGAACAGAGGGCCCTTATTGGTTGAATTTCCTTCATGGATTGACATGTTTAAGCTCTAGGATCTACCCTTAGAAAAAAGGGGCTGGCTCTGATACCAATTGTTGGACAACTAAGAGGGGGGGGGGGTGAATCAGTTGTTACCGTGATTAAAAAATTATGCTTCTTTTAAATTCTTTACAAAGCGCTCAATGATAATCACAATAATGCAGGAAAATAAGCGATGGCACATTCAACATCAATCACATATATGAGATACATAGAGACAGATATTTCCCGAGGAAACCCATAAAGGGTAAAAACCTCTTTTTCTTTATATGATAAGAATTATTTACATTCTTTACATTATCATACATATGAGCACCTACTCATTGTGAGGCTACAACCTCTGTTTTTGCAAGATGCAACTTGCTGAGAGCACCAACTCTCTATTTTCTCTAGCACCCACTAGAAGGAAGCACCAACTCCCTGGTTTCTCTAGCACCAACTAGAAGGAAGCACCAACTCCCTGGTTTCTCTAGTACCAATTAGACGGAAGCTACTACTCCCTGTGTTCAAGCACCCACTTGAACGTTTGAGGACACCAGTCCTCCCTATCACCTCCCTACCACCCTGATTTATGAATATGTGTTACTGAAACTTATTACAGTGATTTAATGTTCAAACAACAACTTACTAGTCTCATCACTGTTCTGCAAGGTTTTGCTGCTCTGTCTTCCTCACTATCTTCCTGCATGCATCCATTGCACTATCTGTTCTTTTGTCTGTTGTGCTCTATCCACAATTCCCATTCGATGCATCTTTTGTCTTCTGTTCATCTCAGCTGTTGCACCTCACCTCCTTCTTCACCCATGCATCACTCACAACAGCAACAACAACCTCTCTTCTTTTCTCCACATTCTTATATACCCAGTGCATCTTGTGCATCCTCTATATGCAATTGCTCTGCATCCTCTGCATGTCGAGTGATCTGCCTGTTCATCATGGAAACTCTTCAGCTTCTCTATTTGTTGAGCCCATCTATCCATCATCACTGGGTGTCATGATCAAATTCCTTCGCATCACCAACAATTAAGATTCTTCATCTTCTGTTTCCCTTGACCTCAACCTCTCTGTCGCAGTTAACGGCTCCACTGATCTTCTAGCTGTCAATAGCCTCCACGAATAGTCTTTTCTCCTACTGACAGATTCCTTGTGACCCTTCAGTTCCTTTGGAAATCACACAAAAGTCTCTTCTAGTCCTCTGGAAGAAACCATCAGTGGTTTCTAGCAGTTACACTGAGAAGTGCTATAGTAGCCCTCTGATCTTCTTCAGTTTCATCTGCACCGTTGGATTAAATTCTCTAAATCTTGCGTTCATTTCGACATTCTGCTCTTTAGCATTTCGGGATCATCGCGGTGGAGGATTTTATTACTCTCCATTTTCCGACACCCGAACCTCTCGAAAAGGAGCTTGTCTTCACTAACTCCTTCCCCCATCTTCCGCCGATGTGACCAATGACTATGACCACAACCTTAGTTGAAACTGCATTTCACAATTTTGCGTTTCGACATTTCAACACTCCTATGGTGAAAGACCTTGACATCTCCAACTCCCGGTATCCGAACCTCTGGTATGTAGTCTGTGACATTTCGTGACTTCGGGTTTCACGATTTCGGGACTCCTGTGATGAAGAGTATTCACTCTTAACTCCTCCTACTCCCGGTATCCGAAACTCCAGTATGGAGTCTTTATCATTTCATGACTTCGGGTTTCGCAACTTCGGGACTCCTTATGATGAGAGTCTTTGTCATTTCCATCTCCCGGTATCTGAAATCCCGGTATCCAATACTTCGAAATGGAGTCGGATTGACGGTCCACGATCTCCTCGAACCAACGGCTCAGATCATTTCGCCATTTCGCGATTTCGGGACTCCTATTGATGAGAGTCTCTGACATATCCATCTCCCAGTAGCCAAAATCCCGGTATTCAATACTTCGACTGGTGCACCTATTTCAAGTTTTTGGGATTTCACATTTCGGCACTTCGGGACTCCTGATGACGAGAGTTCGTGACATCTCTATCTCCCGGTATTCAACACTCCGAGTGATGTGCCTTTTTTTTGGGTTTCGAGATTTTGCATTTCGGCACTTTGGGACTCCTGATGAAAAGAGTCCATGATCAAAGTGGATATCGGTAGCCACAAACGTTTTCCAACTGGCTCAAAACAACTTTATGGCAATTTTGGCAATTTACTATTTTTAGCAGGTTTTAACTTCTGGGGCCATTTTGAGGGCCTAAATGAATGTTTTTTGGGAATTTTCTCCTCAATGATAGCTGAAGGCTTGATTGAGCCCCCAAAATGAATCTCCTCGACGATACCTTTCCAACGGGCTATCACACACCTAAAACAAAGATCGTATGCAAAAGTTACGACCCCGGGAAGTTGATGTACTAACTTACCCAAACAGGGTCCACATGACTTTTGGCGCTTCATCTCCTAGGGTTAGGTTTTTGGATGTCTAGGGTTTTTGGAATTCTTGCTTGTTGTAAAAAGGCCTTCAGAGCCTCATTGTAACCATCTTCTTACGAATGCGAGTAGCCGTCACATCTCTTCTCAGAGATAAGCTGCCACCATTCTAGTGAGTCCTTCACTCTGTATTTTTACAGTCTCTGTACATTTCTTTGATTAATAGAAATCATGTATTACTGTATATATGTGTTTATGGTTGCATCTCTGATAAATTTATGTTATATTATTGAATATCTGCAATATCTCTGTGCATTTCTTTATTATATCTCCGCTCTCATTTCGTGCCAAAAATAATTCAGATCAGTGGTATTAGAGCAGGCTGCTCTCGATCGTTTTTTTAGTGCATGTCCCCAATGAGGTCCGAGTATAGCAAGTTGGGTCTCTAGCTTGTCTCTCTTGAAGACAATCACTCTTTCACACCCAAGAAACCCTCAATGGCGGAAGAAAAGAAAATCGACGGAGCAGACGATCCTATCAATCTGTTGCTTGAGCAAGCTCTCATGCGACAGAGGGACGAAATGATAGAGAATTTTTCCCACATCCTTAAATGCCTGCCGATAGCATCAGGTGCATCTTCATCAAGCGACCACTTTGGAGGCACCTCATCTTTCAAGGTACAAGTTAATTTTGATATTCCTGTATTTGAAGGACATATAGATGCAGAAGCCCTAGAAAAATGGTTAACTCTGCTAGAAGGTTATTTCTCTGTTCACAATTTTTCCGACAAAGAAAATATCACCTTTGCACTCCTTAAATCTCTCCCTCATGTCAAACATTGGTGGGAAACTTACTGGGAGAAAATTTCCACAGAGGAGTCTGGAATATATGGGGCCGATCCCACTTGGGATTTTTTTGTGGATGCGGTAAAGGAACAGTATTACCCTGTTGGCAACTATGAGGACCAATACATGAGATGGACCACACTGCGACAAGAGAGGGGCCAAGTAGTTCCAGAGTTCACCAATACCTTCTATACCTTGCGCACCAAGTTGGGTATGAAAGACTCTGAGCGAAATTTGGTTCTGAAATACCGTGGGGCTCTACACAGATACATCCAGACTAAAATGGATTTTCTCGACATCTCATCACTCGGTGCTGCTTATCGATACGCTGTTAAAATTGAGCAGAAATTTAAACACCAGAACAAATGGGAGTTCGGTTCTGCAAATATGAAACAACCAAAGTATGACAAAGATGACCCTCACAAATAGTTTCCCGAAAACCAGTCCAAGACACATGAAAAGAAGGGTCACGAGAAGACAAAGAAGGACACCGGAAAATGGTGCGAGTTCCACAAAATCCCCTGGCACAACACCGATGAATGTCGCTCAAAATAGTCATTAGTGGCCGAGATCAAAGACAAAGAGTCGAACCCTGATTCAGAAAATGATTCTGAAAATAATGGTAAAGGATAAATCATTGATGCGGACCCCACTGCTATTGTTACTACCGCCGCAATTCAACCAGAAGAACCAAGAGATCCTGAAGAGGGGGAGTACCTTTTTCATTCATATATGTGGGTGAAGGGGACCCCACTGCATTTTATTGTTAATAGCGGAAGCTAGAAGAACCTCATCTCAGCAGAGGTCATCAAACAGTTGGGATTGTCGACAACACCACACCCGCAACCATACAACATTGGGTGGCTTCGCCAAGGACGAGATCTCTGTGTCATCCAAGAGTGTCAATTATCATACGACATCCAACCCTTCAAGGATGAGGTATTATGTGATGTTTCCCCACTGGATGTCTGTGATGTGCTCTTGGGCCAACCATATATGTGGAGATTCCATGCTATTTATGAGTCTCGACCTCGTAATGTCATTGTTACTTTGGGGGGTCATCTCTACAGAATACCAGAGGAAGTTCTGACTACTGTTCCACCTAAAAAGTGTCGCAAGGTAGTATCTCATACTGCAAAATTCAGCTTCTTTACAATCTGTTCAAAAGGAGAACAAAAGGACACTGCAACCACTACAGCCTTGCCCCAAACACCTTCTATCCAACAGAAGCAGGTTGACAAGGTTGCGGAAAAGCACAAATATTCCTTTTGCACACTGTCCTCTCATGTAGCCTGACTTGTTGAACAACCTCAACCTCAAAAGGTTTGTGACAGACTTCCACAAACTGAGCAGCGCGACGTCTCCAACAAGACAAGCAGCTCACCAAGATGCAGATTCAACAAACGCTTTTCCTTCTCTCTAGGGAACTCAACGCAATGGATACCATTGCTTCTTAAGGAGGGAGGATTTATCCAAGTGGATATCGATGGCCACCCACCTTTTCCAACTGTCTCAAAACAACTTTCTGGCACTTTTGACAATTTAATATTTTTAGCAGGTTTTAACTTCTGGGGCCATTTTGAGGGCCTAAATGAAGGTTTTTCGGGATCGATCTCCTCAATTATAGTCAAAGAAATGATTAAGCCCCCAAAATTAATCTCCTCAACGATACCTTTCCAACGGGCTATCACACGCCTAAAACGAAGATCGTATGCAAAATTTACGACCCCGGGAAGTTGATGTACTAACTTACCCAAACGAGGTCCACATGACTTTTGGCGCTTCATCTCCTAGGGTTAGATTTTTGGATGTCTAGGGTTTTTGGCATTCTTGATTATTGTAAAAATGCCTTTAGAGCCTCATTGTAACCATCTTCTTGTAAATGCAAGTAGCCGTCACATCTCTTCTCAGAGATAAACTGCCACCATTCTAGCGAGTCCTTCACTCTGTATTTTTACAGTCTCTGTACATTTATTTGATTAATAGAAATCGTGTATTACTGTATATCTGTGTTTATGGTTTCATCTCTGACACATTTATGTTATATTATTGAATATCTACAATATCTCTGTGCATTTCTTTATTATATATCCGCTCTCATTTCGTGCCGAAAATAATCTGGATCAGTCCGTGACATCCCTATTTCCCGGTATCCGAAACTTCGAGTGATGCGCCTATTTCGCGATTTCGGGGTTTCGCATTTCGCGACTTCGAGACTCCTATGTTGGAGAGTCTCAACTCTTAACTTCTCCATATCCTGGTAACCGAAACTCCGAAATGGAGTCTTTGTTGAGGTGATTTTTCAGGGTTTCGCATTTCACCTTGCTCGTTAAAGAGCATGTAAGTTCTCCTGGATCCAACGTCGGTCGGACCTCGGGCTCATATCTGACATTCATCAGAAAATCTTCAACGAGATCCATCGCTGCATACTATGATATTGTCGAGCTTGCTCTGCAACGTCTTCCCAAAATACTTCTGGTGCCTTCTTGACACATCCTTCCTGTACTCAAGCCATCATTGCTGCTGTACTTGCCATCAATGACAAGCATACACTGCCTGTAACATATGCCAACAAAGCTCTCCTTTCTAACCCCTTGGATCTCAAAAAATCATAAGTATGAATCCAAAAATGAGCTTTGATACCAAATGTAAGTTTTAAACCTGTGAATTAAAGAAATGCATATATATTCTTAAGAAAAACAAAAAATAATCAATGTCTCATACACACAGTACACAAAGATTTACGCTGGAAACCCTTAACTGGGAGAAAACCAACCTTCCCTTGTGTCGCACCTTTCAACTCTTCACTATGTTAATTTCACCATTCACAATACAATATATACAATATTTTAGGTATTCTGTAGCTACCAAAACCCTAATCCCTTAATCCGGGATTAATTCAGAAAACCGCTAAAAATATAAAAAACTGCCAAAAACAATTTCGGGGCTTTGCCTCGAATCCCATCAGCTTCGACCTATTACACAGAGACAAATACCGTGCGTAACCAAGGGGGGCCAAACCTACCCCCCCCTAGGAAAGCACCCAATTCACATGACACATAGAGCGAGGGAAGTTGGGTTCGTTAGACGTAGTTGTCGAATCTGACAGGCCCACACACACACATGCAAAGAATATAAAACATACCCAACACTCTTCACTCAAGCATGACCTTCATTATATAGGATTGGAAGCATAAAAAACATAGGATAGTTTTGAGGAAAGGATGTAGTCAAAATAGGATTTGGTTGAACTAACAAGATTGACCTTCCCTTGAGTAAGAGATAGCTCGAACCAATCCCTTAACCACCTGAGAATTATTGGAAACCACCTCACAAAACAAGGCATGATGGTTGCAACAAATTCATCACCCCCCCATAACTGTACACAAGGTGATGGACAAGATATTTTCGTTCCCTTAGAAACTTTGGGGGAGTGATGATGAGGGTTTTATCCCTCCTTGTATATGGGTAGGGGGGAAATGAAGCTCAATCAAGGCCAAAATATCAAGGAAAAAGGTAGTATTTTGACCTCCAACTGATAAATTTCCTCTTCAAGATGTCTAGGGAGTATGACATACTTTTTCTCATGGTGACGAAGTTGTGACACTTAAGTGTAACACTTGGTAAATTTTATTGACCCCTTTTCAAGCATAGTATTTTCATCAATGGGGATTATGAAGAAGGGTTTGTTAACCCTTCTTGAAGAATGGTATGCATGTCAAGGGGTATTTAGTGGAAGGATTATCCAACCCTTCCTCAATAAATTTATTGGGATCTGTAAGGTAGCTAGAGAGGTAGTGGGGGGGCCCAGAGGGCCCATAGTGATAATAGTGGAGACCATTAGTGACTAGGTCCACTATATTATTAAATAAAGCTCACTATGGTAGTTAGATATAATAAATGAGTAGTTAGATATAATAAATGTAAGAAGACTTCTTAGAAGGTTCTACTTCTAGAAGATTCCTCCTCTAGAATGTTCTTAGGTGATGATAGCACTATATAAATGGGTTCAAACAATGTAATGGGATATGAAGAGAAGTATTGTATTGTTAGTTGTAGCTCCATAGGAGCATGCCCCCTCGAAGAGGCAAGTGAACAGAAGAGGATCCCTTCCATAATAGGATCCATTGTATGGTGTTGCCCTACCTCAAGGGTTTGATAATAATAAAGTGTGGTTTCTTCTATCTTTCTTTGTGGATCTATTATGTATTCAGTATTTGTGGTAATTATATTTGTAGATCTATTTTGGTTCTTAACAATTGGTGTGAGAGCACTTTCCTTGGCAGACATTGTGGGCAAATATTTTTTATTTTTGCAAATTTTTTTTCGGAGAAGTAAAAAGAGGGTCGCGACATTCCATAAATTTTCGGTATATTGTATTGTATTGTGGAGTAGTAGCTCAGTAGGAGGATGCCCCCTTGAAGAGGCAAGTGAACAGGAGAGGATCCCTTCCATAATAGGATCCATTGTATGGTGTTACCCTACCTCAAGGGTTTTGATATAATAAAGTTGTGGTTTTTTATATTGTTCTCTGAATCTTTGTGGTATTTCTATATGCAAGTATTTGATTCTTAACAAGTGGTATCAGAGCACTTTCTTTGGCAGACATTGTGGGGAAATATTTTTTATTTTTGCAACTAGTGATAATAGTGGAGGCCATTCAATGTAATGTGGACTAAGTCCACTCTATTATTAAATAAGACCAACTATGGTAGTTAGATATAATAAATGGGTAGTTAGATATAATAAATGTAAGAGGACTTCTTAGAAGGTTCTACTTCCAAAAGATTCCTCCTCTAGAATGTTCTTAGGTAATGGTAGCACTATATGAAGGGGTTCAAACAATGTAATGAGATATGAAGAGAATTATTATATTTGGAGTGGTAGCTCAATAGGAGGATGCCCCTTCGAAGAGGCAAGTGAACAGGAGAGGATCCCTTCCATAATAGGATCCATTGTATGGTGTTGCCCTACCTTAAGGGTTTGGTACTAATAAAGTGTAGTTTATTCTATATTGCTTCGTTGATCTATTGTGTATTCAGTATTTGTGTTGATTATATTTTCATATCTATTCAGGCCCTTAACAAGTGGTATCAGAGCACTTTCCTTGGCAGACATTGTGGGCAAATATTTTTTATTTTTGCAGATTTTTTTTTTCGGAGAAGAAAAAAAGAGGGCTGTGACATTACAAAAACTTTTGGTATATTTTTGTAAAAAATTTGAAGAAACGGGTTGTATATCTGAGTTCCTCTCAGAAAAACACCCAATTTGAAAAAAAAATCGTCCAAAACGGAGTCCGGGAAGTCAAGATATTGAAGTTTTAAAATATGCAAAATTTCAGGGTTTTTTTGGCGGACGGCGGCGCGAGTTTTTTATTACTGTAGTAGATGGAGGTGAAATTTTTCCAAACAAATTACAGATTTGAATTCCTCTCATAGTTTCACCCAATTAAAAAAAAAAAATCAACCGAAACGAAATCCGGGAAGTGAAGTTATGAGCATTTTAAATTCAACAGTTTTTTAGGGTTTTTCCAGAAAAAACCGCGATTTTTTGCCATAACTTATTGTTCTATTTTTTGGGTTTTTTCATGACGGTTGTGGGACCGAAGAGTTCATAGGGTGCTTAGATGACTATTTATTCTCAAACCCTCAAAAAAATTCTACATATTACTGAAGCATTCAAAGCCCAATTGTTTGACACATTGAATGACAGATTTGATGGCTTTGTAGATGACCTCAATGATAATTTTCGTAGTATTCAAGATTCTTTGGATAAAATGCAGGAGAGGTTTCTTATGGCAGGATGAATATAATCAATAAATATATGCTTGGTATGAGTTTGATGTCGATTGCGATAGTTTTCATTTTTGGGATGACAACCACTTCCATATTTTATTTGATGACTCTACTCCACCTTTTGTAGAGAAAATCAATGTCCCACATCAAGATCTAGTTACCAATGTCCAACCTACATATTCTATAATGGTATTGTTCCTTCCAGATTCATCTTTGATCATCTCCCACTATGTGGATGGATATTCTTATTTAGATCCACATAATCGGTGTCAGTATTGGGAGCATCATTTTCAGTTGGTTATTGGGTGCCGATATCTTCCATGTGGGGTTCACAAAAGCAATTGGACATGGGACCCTGGTTTACAATGGAGGTTGGACTACTTCAGCATGGTGGCTACCATTTCTCAATGGGACCCTGGTTCTCTAGTCTACTTCAGCACTATGGTCCACACTTATACATGGGACCCTGGTATATGGTTGTACATCAAGCGTTGAGGACAATGCTTTCATAAGTGGGATGAAATGTAAGGTAGCTAGAGAGGTAGTGGGGGGACCCAGAGGACCCATAGTGATAATAGTGGAGGCCATTCAATGTAAGGTGGACTAGGTCCACTATAATATTAAATAAGGACCACTATGGTAGTTAGATATAATAAATGGGTAGTTAGATATAATAAATGTAAGAGGACTTCTTAGAATGTTCTACTTCTAGAAGATTCCTCCTCTAGAATATTCTTAGGTGATGGTAGCACTATATAAAGAGGTTCAAACAATGTAATGAGATATGAAGAGAAGTATTGTATTGTGAGTTGTAGCTCCATAGGAGGATGCCCCTTCAAAGAGGCAAGTGAACAGGAGAGGATCCCTTCCATAATAGGATCCATTGTATGGTGTTTCCCTACCTCAAGGGCTTGGTAATAATAAAGTGTGGTTTCTTCTATCTTTCTTTGTGGATCTATTGTGTATTCAGTATTTGTGGTGATTATATTTGTAGATCTATTTTGGTTCTTAACAGGATCTCGGGGAGGGGTCGATCAACCCTTCCTCCATCATAGTATTCTCATAGAGGGGGAGCATGGAGAAGGGTCAACCCACTCTTCCTCAATGATGGTAATCTTAACAGGGGTATCTAGTGGAAGGGTTAGCCCACCCTTCTTGAAGCATGGTATTATCATGGAAGGGGAGCATGGAGAATGGTTGGATGACCTTTCCTAAGAGATGGTATTCACGTTGTGTGGTA
Source organism: Picea engelmannii (assembly GCA_009831015.1). Lineage (NCBI taxonomy): Eukaryota > Viridiplantae > Streptophyta > Pinopsida > Pinales > Pinaceae > Picea > Picea engelmannii. Next base: position 173,670 of record ML818132.1, read on the forward strand.
TTTGGTGGAAAGATTGGTTGATTCTTCCTAAAGAATTTTTTTTGCATAGGGGGATCCTAAGGGATTGTCGACCAACCCTTCATTTAGCATAATATTATTGTGGATGGGGGGCATGCAAAAGGGTTTATTGATCCTTACTTAAGGATGGTATTCATATAATGGGGTATCCAATTGAAGTGTCGACCAAACCTTCCTCAAGAAAAAAATTCACATAAGGGAGATCCCAAAGAAGGATCAACCAACCATTCCTTCAACATTATATTAACATCTAAGGGGAGAAGAAAAAAGGGTCAACTAACCCTTCCTCAATGATGACATTCACATTTTGTTGGTTGTGGAGCCTAATTATCTTCCTGATTTAGATGTTTGTTTTCAGCCATGCTTGGACCCCATTCCCTAATGGGGGGTATTTACCCCCATAACTGTCTCCAGGGGGGGCGACGAAAATTTTTGTAGCCCCCCCTGGCAGGGGATTCAGGGGTAATTCCCCGGAAGTGAAAATTTGGGAAAAATTGCATTGTAAAATATTGTAATTTCGTAGTCAATATGGACTGTTCATTATAAGATTGCAGATTTGACAATAGAAGTTATTTTTAGGGATTTTTTCCCTAGAAGGAAACCCTCTTTTATGAGGGAATTGTATTGCGGCTGTGTATTATTGTGAATATTTTATTATGAGAGAGGATAATGTGAGAGAAAGAAGAGGAAGTTACAATGAGCATTATGTAGGTTGTATCCCTTCATTTTAATGGATAATAATAAGAAAGGACTTGACGATTTCTCTGGTGGATGTAGCCCACAATGGGTGAGCCACATATATCTGTGTCTCTATTGTATTGTGTATCCTCTGTGTTTTATTTCCACATTTGTTTTATTTTATTTCTCTGTGATCCTGTTTTTATAACAACTGGTATCATAGAGAAAGGTAGCTCGCATGAAAATAAGGTTCCTAGTTTGAGTGGGAGAAATGGTGGAAGATGGAAAGTTTAGGGTCGAGAAATGTAACGAAAACAAATACCAGTTATGGAAGATGCAGATGGAAGATTATTTATATTAGAAGGATATATTCCTACCATTGGGTGGAATAGCAAAGAATTCAATGACCATGAAGGATGAAGAATGGGAGGTTCTTGATAGAAAGGCACTAGGAACGATACAACTGATCCTGGCAGTGTCGATGGATTTCAATATTTCGAAAGAAAAGAAAACGAAGGAGCCGATGGACAGTTAAGCCCTAATACTGGCTCATTACCCCTTAATTGGGGCATATTAAATTAGTAATGTTATTTTATTTTTGTCAACTTTATTCCATTAGTTGTAATTATACTTCCTAGTCTCCTATATATACCAAGGAGATATTTTCATTTGGAATCATCTTGTACTTGAACATTTAAGTGGGGTAAAAGAAGGTTGACCCCTCGAAGAGGCTCATTATTTGAAATTATCTCTTTTTCAAGGCGTTGAGTACTTTTTCTAAGGTTTTTCTATGCTATATTGATATTTGGTTCTTAACATATGGTTTCAGAGCTCAAGGTCTTGGGGTTTCGCTGCTAAATTTGAGACACATTGGAATTTTTGCTATAAATTTTTTTCTACAATGTTTCAGAAGGAATGGCTTGGAGGATATTTATTAGACAAATCAAGGTATGTTGGGTTAAAATTTTAGCTCCTGAGGCCTTATACTTTCGGAGATAAAACCTGTACAAGATAGGGTTTTGGAATCATCCTGAAATGAGTCATTGCGTAATTTTCGCTATAAAAAAATTTGTGTAATGTTTCAGACCCTAAAATCTAGAGGCTATTCACATAAATTAGTAAGGTATTTGTGGTAAAAATTTCATCTTCTGGGTCATTGTAAATTTGTAGATACACCTTGTGTAAGATAGGGTATTTGACTAGTCTCAAGAAGGTGTTCCAGGTAAAACAATCATAACTTCTTCCTAGAGTATCCAAATTGAGTGGGACTAGTTTCATTGGATCGTGGACAATCTGCAGTATTTCAGGTATGAGTTCCATAATTTTATATCAATTTTTTTTTGCGGGGCACGCTATACAAGTGATATCTCTTGGAAAGGCCAAAAATCGACAAGTTGTGGGGAAGTTACCGTAAATTCCACTTGGCACATCCAATTTTGATTAGACCTATGGCATTGTAGAGAAGAAATATCAGAGAAATACATAAAATAAAGTTTCATACCCAGAAGGGCCGAAACTTGGGAGATACACCAGAAGAAAGATTGTCTAGCAGAACCACTTCAAAATCAAGGTTCAAAAGTGATACTTGGCCAACATGGCACCCAAAAAGGGAACTTCTACACAAAAATAAGCCTCCAGACAATCCTACTTGGACTCTTGATGAAGGTGAATAAATGTGTAGGGACATAAATGATTTACAAAAGAAGATAGTAACAAAAGATGAACTACAAGAGATGGAAGCTAAGTTGGAGGCAAAGATGGATGGTTTAAAAGAGGAGA
>ML818132.1:183955-204100 GCA_009831015.1 Picea engelmannii
ATAATTTTAATGGAGAAATTAGAAGTGGACCCAACCCTAAAATAAGGAAAGTGGGGCCAAGTGACCTAGAAGATGTTTTTAAGGAAGCTACTTGGAGAGTATAAATAAGAGGCAAGGCTTTCTCATTTGAATCACACTTGAGCCTATTGAATATATATAGGTGTATGAGGTTTAAAAATGATATCTAAGCCGAAATTTTGAGGAAAGTGAAGAAAAGAAGGCCGAAATGCAAGGAAGGATAAATTCTTTTGATGGTGCTTTCTAAGGTATGTTATTTTCAGGTCATCTCACCATCTTCGCTATAACTTTTTTTCTATAATGATTCAGATCCTGAAATTGCTATGAAAGTGAGAAAACATATCCAAGTATATTTTGTTAAAAATTCATCTTGTGTTTCGTTTTATTTTTGGAGTTACACTATGTGGAAAATAGGGTTTTTGGCCAGTCCTGAAACTAGTCAAAATCAGGTGTTTCGGGTAAAAACGTCATAACTTCTTCATAACAGATCCAAATTCAGTGAGACCAAATGTTTTGGTTAAGGTATAGTCTTTAGTATTCTTTGTAATAGTTTCATATCATTTCATCAAATATTGTGTGCTGGGCACACTCTACAAGGTCGCTCTCTAGAATAAGCCAGAATTCAACAAAGTATGCCATTTTTGCTATAACTCCTTTTCTGAGAGGTTACAAGTAGTGCCACTTGGAGGAATTGCATTAAAAACACTGAAGAACATTGTGTATCAGTTTCAGTTTCATATCTTTATACATTACAGGTTCAAATTTATGATTACTTCAAGTTAGGGTTGTTGACTAATCCAAAACTAAGCATGTGAGACTAAAGAAAAGTTTGATGAAAATGCTAGTCTCTTGTTTTTAAAAGTTAAGGAAGGTTTGCAAAAATGTGATCATATACACCAGGTCTATTACAGAGCTACAAATCATATTTGAATGATGAAATTGATGAGGGCTTTTGGTTGAGGTACATGTTGAGTACATGGTTGAGACAATAGTTGATGAGTTGGCACATACATGAGGTGTATAGTTGATGATGTTGGTACATATTGATGAGTCATTGTTGATGAGTAGTTGAAACATGATTTGTATATACTTGGTACATGGTTGGATGCACTTTTTTATGGTACAGGTTGATTACAGGTTGTTTGGTACAGGTTGGTGCATGGTTGATGCTCTTGTTTATGGTACAGATTGATATCTGTTGAGGATTGTTGCCTCATCTCAGTTGGTGCTGAGAATGCAAGTTGAGTCTTGTATATAGAGCTGGTGCTCTTGTAGAGTTGTACTCTATTTAGTTGTTGCTGACAAACCCCAAGGATTGTAGTCCGTAATAAAAAGAAAATTGTACATACATCTTGTGTTCTTTGTGTTCATTGTGGTGATGACTTGTTGATGATATATTGTTGATATGTGCTCACATCTAACTGGTTATAAATGAAAACAATGGGTAATGAATAAATGTTGAATGCTAATTGATTATTTTTTGTGCAAGAGGGAAGTTTTTGGAAAAAGAGCCCCACACTCATTCACCCCCCCCTCTAAGTGTGGTAGGTGTGTCCAAAAGGGTTCTCTCTTACGCATTCCCTGGATCTATGGAAGATCCCGTCGCCATATGTTTTCCTTCAGGAAATGGGTTAGTCAACACAACAAGTTGTTGATGTGCCAAAAAACACTGAGCTTCTTACATTGTGAGGAACTTATGAGTAAGGTGGCCATATTTACAAAGTTTACAGGGAAAATTCACCTTTTTATTCTCTTTGTTATCCCCACCATCATTATAATCAATATTATTAGTGTTCTTTTTATTATTCCCACTTCCTTTTTAATATTTACCCTTCTTTTTACCTTCAGGTTGCTGGGCACTCTTCGGATTTGTCAATTGCACATAGTGTGCATATGATGTCTGGATAGTGGGAATGGTTGAAGTCATATCTTGATGGATATTCATTTGTTTCATCTCGTTCACAACCATATATACGAAAATTCTATTGACAAAAACAACAATTCCATCGACATGTGGTCCATATTTGGGTTCCGTGGTGTGAGTGCTTGACCGAGGTGCATTTGAAAAAAATTCATATAGGATCCCAGACTGAGAGTATATCAAGTCCAAATGTTGGGCCTAAAATATGGGTTCCTCCTCATAGGACACCCCAGAAGTAGAGACATCCTTGGAGATATAAGGAAACAAGGATTTCAAAAACCATTCATAGAGGAACTCAGGAGGAATCTTGGCCTTAATCATCCTCTTTCGCCTCTTCCACTCCTGGATATGATCTAAGATGTGGGTAGCTTTGTATTTCCTTAGTGTCGATAAAAAATCGATTCTGACATCGTACTCGACCAAAACATGAAATTGGTTAAGAAAGACTAGTGCGAGATTGTGAAAAGTTAAAAAAGATGACCCCTGCAATTCGATATACCACTTCGAAGAAAATCCTGTAAGAGTGAATTGAAAGAACTGTAATCTAATGGAGTCATCATTCAATGATTTTGATGAGCACCATAGGTGAAAATTTGTGACATGGTCACCCAGATCTTCACCAACTTTTCCTTCGAACTTAGGAATGTCCAAAGGTAATTTGGTGGGGACTAAAGGCCAGTTCGGATTATGACACACTAGGTCATTCATTAGTTTCGATATATATGACAAGTTTAACATTACCAGAAAGAGAATCTTCAGTTGCAGCATTGAATTCCAATTACTAGGGTTTGAAGCCTTAGGTTGGTTGGCAACCGAAAAAGAAAATCTTGGATTTTGACTAGCACCAGGTTGCCAAGAAGAGCTCACTAGATAGCTATCATTTTGATAAAAACCATGAGGTCCTTGGCCTAAAGGAGAAAACATTTCACCCATTGGGTTTCCAAAGGATTGGAAAGGGTTTCCCCTTGTTGATATCCCTTGCGAAGGGAAAGTACCTTGTGAAGGATTCCATTGACTTTGGAAAGGTTTTCCCTCTGAAAACATCCTAGATGGAGGGAAATGTGTTGGCATCTTTTACAGGAAGCGTGTGATTGTCATTGATGGAAATACCAACAACGACGATGGAAAATAGGAAAAGCATAAGCTTAGGAGGAGAAGAAAACAATATGTAGAGATCAAAGCTCAAAAGGGAAAGAGCAGTACATAAACGTGATCCAGATCAAAATACTTGATCGTGGATTTGCTTTGAGAGTATTCACAACCATTGGATCAAATTAAGTTAAAGATAGGATAAACGGGGAGAAAAGTTTGAAATTTGAAATCCCATAAATCCGGAGAGACGGAGAGCCAGAGTAAATTTCAGCCGTCAGATCATTCTAAAGTGGAAGGAAAATATAAGTTAGAAGAAGGGCACGTTAATCTCAATGACTGATAATTGGGCACTTAGATATACGGTCTACAGGGAATATCATACCCCCCCAACCTTTCTGCCTTTAACCGTGGGGGGGGGNNNNGTGGGACCCTCATACATTTCACCTTCCTGTAAAATCGAACCCCCCTCGCTCATTACCACTTATAACCTAACCCCCCCTCCAAGCAAACCACCAAACAACTCATACATACCACATCCGCACTCCGATGTCACACTCCACTACCCACTACATGTCACACTCCACTACACTGCTTACACGTCTCACCCATGTTAGCAAAGACACATGGAACAATCAAATAATGACAAGTGTCAAGATGAAATCAACATTTCAGGTACATGCAAATCATGAATTTGAGTGACATGTGGCAGACACTTGGCTCGTGCCACATCATCAAGTGACGCAAGGAAGTTAAGTCACTTCGGGAGTTTTACTTCGGGAGTTTCTCCACCAGCAGATGCCTAAAGTACCGAAGTCCTGAACGTCGAAGTCCTGAAATGGACATGAGTCATCCGATCTGAAGATCACTTTGGGTGCATTCTCAACCATTGATCTAGTACAGTGGAAGGACAATGTAAGTGGAAGTGTTAACCGACAGCGAGCAGTCTCCACTGTCTATGACTTATTTAGCAGGTGACCACTCCGGAGGATAATGAAGCAACGATCAGCCTAAAGTCCCAAAGGGTCGAAGTCACTTATGATTGTCGATCATGCAGGAGGGTATGTGTCAATAGATGGTTGACTCTAGGTGAAACTACTCCGGGAAGACGCGAAGGAGAAAGGTTTGAAATTGCCGAAGGCCGAAGTCCCGAAGTGAACGAGGAATGTTGATTTGAGGAGGACACGTGGCAGGAATCTGTGGACTCCGGCTAAAAGTGTTCTGGGAGAGTGTGAAGGTTGAGAATTGAAATTGTCGAATCCCGAAGTAGTGAAGGAGATCTCGACCGTTGAATCAAGTAAGGGGCTGCAGAATCATTGATTTGGTTGAAAGGTCAAATTCCTGAATTAGAGGTTGAGCTGTCGATTAAGAAGGACATGTGTCCGCAGATCATCGAGTCCGAAAGATTGGTGTAGGGAGGAAAGAAGGGTTTGATATTTGAAACTTCTGGAGCCCGGATCACTAAATAGATCACAACTGTTGATTTAAGAAGGTTAAATATGATCCGTCAGTTTAGGAGCAACGTCAAGATCGTGAGATCGATGGTCCCGTCGCATTCTAGGGATTGAAGGTACACAAACTTTAAAAATTTAAGGGCAGGCTTCAATTGAAACCACGATTTTGGAGAAAGGGGACGTGGCAACTGGAGGTGGATTGCGGGGAGAAAAGAGGTTGATCCCAAACCACTCTTGGATGTTCCCACAATCGTTTGCTTATGTAAGGATGTAGCCCAAGGTCACATGTGATAGGGGGCTAATGAGAAAAGAGCTCGTGCCCATAATCACGTGGTCACGTGAGACCATCACCCAAGGTCACATAAACAGAAAATAGGGGAAGGAGCTAGCATTGCTAGGCTCCACATCGAAGGTTATGCTTTGAAAATTCAAAAAGGCCTCTGTGTGTATAATCCAACGACGCTGATCAAACAAAATCTGATCAAAGGGTTGTTGTTTCATATCGTGATTTCTTGATCAGTTACGATTCAGTTACACTAACTGAATCATTGTTCCTAAGCAGTTGAATCATTGTTCCTGAGTGTTGGAATCTTGATTCCTGAGCATTTTTTAGATTCCCGACTTGAGCGTTGGAGATGCAAAGTGTAATGGATGATGAGAGCAGGAATAAAAGAAAAATGTCATGACAGAGAGAGGTTGTTGTTTCTTGGTAAAACAAGTTGAACTGTATGTGATCAAGGAGACATAAGGAACATAGTGTGAAAGATGAAGAGATGAAGAACATAAGCTGGACATAGCAGAAATGGTGAAAACAATAGACCATACGAGAACTTAAGCCCAAGAATATGTGAGCAAGAACACACTGATGCAGGCAGAGCAGAGCAATGTAGCCGAACAATGATGAGACTAGTAAGCCATTGATAAATACTGTATCACTGTAATAAATTTTAGAAAGCAAAGATTTATATCTCAGGTGGTAGGGTGGTGCTAGGGAGGCTTGTTGTCCTCAAAGTTTCAAGTGGGTGCTTGAACACAGGGAGTTGTAGCTTCCATCTGGTTGCAGCTAGAGAAACTAGGGTGGTAGGGTGGTGCAAGGGAGAACTATTGTTCTATGTTGAACAATTTGGTTCTTGTGTGACTGGAAGTTGGTGCTTCCATCTAGTCGGTGTTGGAATACTCATGGAGTTCATGCTTCCTTCTAGTGGGTGCTAGAGAAACCTGAGAGTTGGTTCTCTCAGCAAGTTGCAGCTTGTAAAATAGAGGTGGTAGCCTCACATTGATTTGGTGCTCAAAGATAGATGATGTACAGAACATAAAAAGATTGTCTATCATTCAAAGAAGAATAGTTTTCTCCATTTATGGGTTTCCTTAGGAATATCTATTTCTGTATACTTCATGTGTGTGATTGATGTTGAATAATCTATTGCTTACTTCCCTGAATTATTGTGATGATCATTGTGTGTTCTGTAATGAGTTTAAAATGGGTATAATTGTTTAAGCACATAGATAACTGATTCACCCCCCCATCTCAGTTCTCTAAAAATTGGTATAAGAGAGGGTTCCTTTTATCTAAGGGTATATCCTAGAGCTTAAACATGAGTAGCCATGAAGGAACTTCAACCAATAAGGCTCCCCTATTCAATGGAACAAACTTTGCCTTCTGGAAAGTTAGGATGAGAACCTACATAATGGCTTTAGGTGCAGATGTCTAGGATGTGGTAGAGACTAATTATGTGAAGCCAATTGTACTAGATTCTAAGGATGACAAGCTAGAATTCAACTTCAACGCTAAGGATATGAATACTATTCTGAGTGGGCTTGCAGAAGAATTTTTTTTAAAATTCATTCACTTAGAATCTGCCAAAGAAATGTGGGACAAACTCATTAGCAGTTATGAAGGTAATGAGAAGGTAAAGGATGCCAAGCTTCAAACTTACAGATTACAGTTTGAACAACTAAATATGAAAGAGGATGAAATTGTTGGGAAGTACTTTTTGAGATTTGAAGAACTAGTAAATGCAATGAAAGGACTTGGTGAAAAAATTGAGGAAGCCTCTTTAGTTCAGAAAATTTTGAGATCTCTGCTAGATAGGTTCAACCCAAAGGTCTCTGCTATAGAAGAACTTAATGATCTAAAATATCCGCCTATAGACCAACTCCTAGGAACTATGAATGCTTATGATATGAGGATGGGTAAATATAAACCCACCTCTAGAGAAATATCATTTAAAGCAGATAAGAATGAGGATTCTGAGCCCGATGAAATTGAAGAAAAATTTGTGAGAAGACTAAAGAAAGGATCAGACAAGTACCAAGGCAAGTTGCCCTTCAAATGTTTTAACTGTGGAAAGATAGGTCACTTTGCATCTAAGTGTCCACAAAAGAAGAAGGACCAGAACACTGAAGGTGAAGAGAAGTACAAATCCAAGAGATTTGGTAAAAAGAAAAGTTTATGTGTAAACAATGATGACTCTTTAGGAGACACATATAGTGATTCTTCTTGTGAAGATAAGGTTAATGAATTTATGCTTATGTCCAAAGCATATTATGATAATAAAATCACATGAAGTGATGTTAATGATGAAGAAGCTGTGGTTGACTTGGAAGGAGAACTGATCAGTGCCCTAGAAGAAATTGCTAGACTCATATTTAAGAAGAAAAAACAAAAACAATTACTGATACAGTTCGAGAAAGATAGTAAAAAAGCTGATGAATAATTTTCCCTGCTAAAAGTGGAATTAGAAGAGGCAAAGAAAATAGAGGACATTCTGAAACAACAGTTATTAGAGAAGAAGGCAAGATGTGAAGCCTTGGAAGAAGAGGTAGTAAAAACCAGAAAAGAGATGGAGAAGTTTAAAGCATTGTATCTCCAAAGTCTTCCAAGCATTAAAGCCTCAGCATAACTAAACGACATTATGAGAAAACAAAACTCTCCTTTGTTGAAGATTTGTTTAGGCTATGTAAGTGGTTCAAGCAGCAAACGACCTAAAATCAAAGAGCTAGTAAAGATGATAAAGTTCCAAGTCAGCAGACAATCAAACCATGTGAGTACTCTGCCACCAAAAGCTAATAAAGACAAGATGATCCCTGATTAAAAACAAATATATCAGAAGATGGAGAAACAAATGTCATGAAGAAGGCCATCCTTCAGGTACCAAAATTTCTTCCATGGTTACTATTTTTACTTCTCTAATTTTGGTCATAATATTGCAAATTGTCAAATTAAGTTTAGAGACATGCAACTGAGAAGATCAAGAAATAAAAAATCTTTGCAACATAGAACTAAACAACCAATGAGTAGACAAAGATGCACCAATCACTTTGACCTATTGAACAATGAGCTTGAATGCTATAACTGTCATAACTTCGGCCATAAAGCTACAATCTGCCATCTGAAGAATTACAAAGAAGATCCAAGGATAAAACCCTTAGCTAGAAATGCCAACACATGGAAAAAGAAAGATAGTGAAAATTGTGGTCTAGTACTTTCAGCTAAAAAACAAAAAAGACCCCTGGTATATAAACAGTGGATGTTCCAAGCACATGAATGGAGACAAGGATACGTTTCTGTCTATAAGTAAAAGCAAAACAAGAAATGTGACCTTTGGAAATGATGAACTAGGTAAAATCAAGGGTAAAGGGATGGTGAGTTTTAGTAATGGTAAAGGAAAATCCCAGGATGTTCTGCTTGTAGATGGGCTGAAACATAATCTGCTCAGTGTAAATCAAATGTGTGACAGAGGATGTGAAGTGGTGTTCACTTCCAAAGATTGTAAGATAAAGTCTATAAACTTAGGACAAGTGGTGGCTAAAGGCATAAGGACAGATAATAATTTATATGTGATAAAAGAAGATAGAGAAGAGTGTCATCTAAGAAAACATGATGAAATATGGTTATGGCATAGGAGACTTGGACATATAGCCTTTGACCACTTAATCAAGCTCAAAAATCTTGAGGCAGTAAAAGATCTTCCAAGAATATCAAAGCCACAAGATTCTGTGTGTAAACCCTGCCAAGTAAGAAAGCTAACCAAGACACAGTTTAAATCCAAGAGCTCTACCTCAACAAAGAAACCACTCTAATTAGTTCATATGGATTTATGTGGACCATCAAGACAGGAAGGCACAGGGAAGGAAAAATACTTCATACTGATCATTGATGATTACGCCAGACTCACTTGGGTTGCTTTTCTCAAAGAAAAAGCTGAAGCATTTGAGAAATTTAAAATATTTAAGGCTTTAACTGAGAATCAAACAGGCAACATGTTAAAGGTAGTAAGATTAGACAGAGGAGGAGAATTTATGTCAAGTTATTTAGAGGAATTCTGTGAAAAACATGGGATCAAGAGAGAATACACAATCCTAGGAACTCCACAACAAAATGGATTAGTTGAGAGGAAAAACATAACAGTTCAACAAATGGCCAGGTCAATGATGAATGAGAAGAACATTGGTCAAACCTATTGGGTAGAAGCAATACACACAACAGTCCATATTCTTAATAAATCCCACCTTAGACCACACAGTGACAAGACACCTTATAAATTGTGGTATGGAATACCTACTTCAATCAAACACTTCAAAGTCTTTGGGAGTAAGTGCTACATTAAGAATAATAATGAAAACCTTGGCAAGTATGATGACAGGGATGATGAAGGAATATTCTTAGGATATTCTACCAATAGTAAAGGATATAGATGCTTTAATAAAAGATTGTATACATTAGTTGATTTCATTGATTTAAAGGTTGATGAAGGAGTCCCAGTAAGAGAGGTGAGAAAGATTGAGTCTGCTACAGAGGACATAGCTGAAGCTGAAGATGAACAGGTCCAAGAATTAGAAAAATAAGACTCTGAGTCAGATGAAGATACAAATACTCAGGCAGACTCAAATCAACAGACAACATCAAATCCTTCCTCTAGAATTACTCAAAAGAATCAGCCCGCAAGTCAGATAATTGGTGAGAAAGAAAAAGGTGTACAAAGCAGAAGAAGGATAATCAAAGACACCGAGCAATCACATATAGCCTTCATATCCATGGTGGAACCCAAGAAATTTAATGAAGCCAGAAAAGATGTAAATTGGTTAAAATAAATGAATGAGGAACTGGATCAGATTGAGAAGAACAATACTTGGGAGCTTGTTCCTAGACCTGCAAATAAGAATGTAATTGGCTCCAAATGGGTGTTTAAGAATAAAATGAATGAACAAGGACAAATTGTTAAGAATAAATCCAGATTGGTCTGTAAGGGGTATGCACAAGTTGAAGGACATGATTTTGATGAAACCTTTGCACCACTGGCAAGATTGGAAGCCATCAAAATATTTCTTGCCTATGCATGTCATAAGAAATTTAAAGTATATCAGATGGATGTTAAGTCAACATTTTTTAATGGAGATCTAGAAGAAGAGGTATATGTGGAGAAACCTGAAGGATTTTCATTGACAGATAATCCTGACTATGTCTGTAAGTTGAAAAATTCACTATATGGACTGAAACAACCATCACGAGCCTAGTATTATAGACTGGACAAATTTCTACAGGACAAAGGGTTATAGAAAGGCACTGTTGACAATAATTTGTACATTAAGTCTGAAGGTGATGATTTATTAGTTGTTTTGGTTTATTTAGCTGACATTATTTTTGGATGCACTATTGACCCTTCAGTTCAGTGGTTTGCTAATTCAATGTAGACTGATTTTGAGATGTTCTTGATAGGAGAACTGTCATATTTTCTTGGTTTACAAATCAATCAGGGTTTTGCAGGGCTATTTATCTCTCAATAAAATTATTTGAAAGAGATGTTGAAGAAGTTTCAGATGGAAGATTTCTCTCCTGTTAGTACACCTATGGTGGTTGGTTGCAAGCTCATCATAGATAATATTTCACCTGATGTTGATCAAAGAACATATCGATCAATGATAGGTAGTCTTATGTACATCACAACATCCCATCTTGATATAATGCAAGTTGTTGGAATGGTAGGTATTTTTAAGTCTGCTCCTAAAAAAATTCATTTAGCAGGTGTCAAAAGGATATTCAAATATTTGAAGGGTACAATGAATTATGGTCTTTGGTATCCTAAAAATTAGAATTTTAAATTAACTGCATATTTAGATGCTGATTGGGAAAACTGTTTGGATGAGAGAAAGAGCACCAGTGGAGGTGCATTCTTCTTAGGTGATTCATTAGTAGCATGGCTTAGTAAGAAGCAAGGATATATTTCATTATCAACTACATAGGTAGAGTACATTGCTACTGCTACTTGATGAACTCAGATCTTATGGATGATACAAACTCTTGCAGATTTGAAGGTAACTTATGCTGATCCCATTCCACTTCACTGTGATAACACTAGTGCCATTAGTGTCTCGAAGAATCCTATTCTCCATTCAAAGATGAAGCATATACCAATAAAGTATCATTTTCTCAAAGAGCAGGTTACAAACATAGTTGTTCAGCTGAATTATATTCCTTCCACAAAACAAATTGAAGACATATTTACTAAACCCCTAGCCAAGACACCATTTGAATATCTCCGTCAGAAGTTCGGTGTCATCCCTTCTCTCACCTAAGAGAGTCCATCCTGTCAGGGGGAGTATGTGTTGGTTGAATATCTTACACCTCCGAAAAATTACTACAACAACTCAGGGGGAGCATGTTTTCTGTCACATTGATGTCAAAGGGGGAGAAAAGGTGTGGTCTAGATCCTATAGTCATAGGTCTAAGCAGAATAGTGAAACCTTTTAGGGTTGCCATCAATGCCAAAGGGGGATATTGTTGGCATGTTTTACAGGAAGCATGTTCTTGTCATTGATGGCAAGAACAACATCGACGATGACAAACATGAAAATCATAAGCTCATGAGGAGAAGCAAACAATATGCAGAGATCAAAGCTCATAAGGGAAAGCGCAATACAGAAACATGATCCAGATCAAAATACTTGATTGTGGATCTGCTTCGAGAGTATTCACGACCATCATATCAAATTAAGTGACAGATAGGATAAACTGGGAGCAAAGTTTGAGATTCGAAATCCCCAAAGTCTAGAGAGTCGGAGTAAATTTCAGTTGTCAGATCATTCCAAAGTGGAAGGACATGATAAGTTAGAATAAGGGTGCGCTAATCTCAACGGATGATAATCAGGCACTCAGATCTCCAACGTCACACTCCACTACATGTTACACTCCACTACCACTACATGTAACACTCCACTACATTTCCTACATGTCTCACCCATGTCAGCAAAGACACATGGCACAATCTGATAATGACAAGTGTCAAGATGAAATTGACATTTCAGGTACGTGCAAATCATGAATTTGAGTGACACGTGGAGGACACTTGGCTCATGCCATGTCAACAAGTGACGTAAGCAAGTTACGTCACTCCGAGAGTTTTACTTCGAGAGTTTCACCACCAGCAGATGCCTAAAGTTTCGAAATGGACACGAGTCGTCCGATCTGAAGATCACTTCGGGTGCATTCTCAACCATTTATCTAGTATAGTGGAAGGACAATGTAATTGGAAGTGTTAATTGATAGCAAGTAGTCTCCACCGTCTATGAATTATTTAGCAGGTGACCACTCCGGAGGAGAATGAAGCAATGATCAACCTAAAGTCCCAAAGGGTTGAATTCACTTATGATCGTTGATCGTGCAGGAGGGTACGTGTCAATAGATTGTTGACTCTCAGTGAAACTACTCTAGGAAAATGTGAAGGATAAAGGTTTGAAATTGCTGAAGGCCAAAGTCTTGAAGTGAATGAGGACTGTTGATTTGAGGAGGACACGTGGCATGAATCTATGGACTCCGGCTAAAAGAATTCAGGGAGAGAATGAAGGCTGAGAATTGAAATCACCGAAGCCCAGAGTAGCAAATGAGATCTCGACCGTTGAATCGAGTAAGGGGTCACAAAACTGTTTATCTGGTTGAAAGGTCAAATTCCTGAAGTAGAGGTTGAGCCATCGATTAAGAAGGACAGGTTTCCGCAGATCATCGACTCCAGAAGATTGGCGTATGAAGAAAAGTAGGGTTTGAGATTTGAAACTCCCGAAGCTTGGATCATGAAATAGATCACAACCATTGATTTAAGAAGGTTAGATCTGATTCGTCAGTTCAGGAGCACCTTCAAGATCATGAGATTGATGGTCCCATTGCATTGTGGGGATTGAAGGTGTGCAAACTTTAAAAATTTAAGGGCGGACCGCAATTGAAACCACGGTTTTGGAGAAAGGGTACATGGCAGTTGGTGGTGGATTGCAGGGAGAAAAACGGTTGATCCAAAACCACTCTTGGATGCACCTGCAATCGTTCACTTACGCAATGACGTAGCCTGAGGTCACATGCAATAGGGGACTAACGAGAAAAGAGCTCGCACTCGCTATCACGTGGTCATGTGAGACCATCACCCAAGGTCACATCAACGAAAAATAGGGGAAGGAGCTAGCACTGCTAGGCTCCATATAAGAGGTTATGCATTGAAAAGTAAAAAAGGCCTCTGCGTGCCAACGATGTTGATCAAACATAATCTGATCGAAGGGTTGTTGTTTCATCTCATGATTTATTGATCAGTTATGATTCAGTTACACTAACTGAATCATTGTTCTTGAGCTGTTGAATCATTGTTCATGAGCATTGGAATCTCAATTTGTGAGCGTTTTTGAGATTCTCGACTTGAGCATTGGAGATGCGAAGTATAATGCGTTAGCTCCCAAAATGAATCAGTCATTTGGTTCCATTTTGTAGGTGATAGCATGGTCATCTATAGGATTTTATGTTTGTTTTTAGATTCTTCTAGTGTCAAAACATAGGTTTTTAAATTCGTGTCCTAGAAATAAGTTGATCCTCAAAGTTTTTTTTTTTAAATTTTGTGAAAAATATTTTCAACAACTAACACATGTTGCAAGGTTGATGTTAGCTAGTGAAAGAATTGGCTTTCAACGGTTAAGGTGTACTATTCCGCAAGTAGGCAAGCTGGTGAAAGCGCTAAACACGGGGTTCTCTTTCATGATTCCAGAAACCAAAAAGGGACACGCTCGACACACGTCACACAATCATTATGGAGTGCTAATCGAAACAAATGATGATGATGATACCGTTGTGCACATTTTAATAGGATATTATGGCGGATTGTGATCATGATTTCATGCTCCAACAATGAGAGGATTGGAGATGACGAATTCACATTCATCATTCCAGATAGAGGAGAAAGTACCAGTCACCCAACAACATCAAATCAAGATTTCATATTTTGAACACATGTTGTTCACAGGTAATATGAAATGGTTCCATTTTTAAAACTGGAAACACAGAAAGTTTTCACCGGCACCAAACTTTGGCTCAATCAAGAAAATCACCGTGTCAACTATCTGCAAATCGTTCGAGGTTCGAGTCACAGATGGTGAGGAAGAGGAGTGGGTTTCCGCTGAGGAAAGAATTGGATAGCCTATCATTTTTGCAGTCGCATCTAGATGCGCAGAAGCATTTCTCAGATCCAGGGTGCATGAATTATGTGGAAAGGTTACAGAATGGTTACCACCAAGTGACAGCTGAAAATTTTTCCAAGTTGTATGATGGGAAGAAATCCAGCGTGGGCTCTCTAGAGATGATAGTCGATGAAGCTGCCATCGCCACAACAATTGGATTACCCAAAATAGGCCAAATCTGGTTTAAGACAACAGTGACTAAGAATTTGAATTTCAGGGTATACCTCAAGGAAGAATTTAGAAACATAACCTAGAGGAAAAGCATGCTAGTTTCTCACCTGGAAGATGAGTGGCAAGACTTGTTCAAAGGCATTCAACTTTATTTCACCTCAGAAGGCAGGTATGACAAGCTATTGTTATATCATTTCAGACTTCTAGATCATTTCACAGGGAAGACCCTCCTAAATTTGCCTTTCTTTCTTCACAAAATCCTAACTAAAGTTTGTAAGAAGATCAGAGCCAAACCTTTAAGCATAAAAAATGCCCTTTGTCATTTTGGCTTGATCAAACTGATAATTTTAGAGGATCTGAGACAAAGAGGAAGAACTTGGCAGCACTTTCTCTTCTAGGAAGGTTTTGAGACCCAAACTCAACGTTTACATGAGTAAAAGAAAACAAGGAAAAAGCAGTCAACTCCTCAGAGCAGCTCAAGGAGGAGGAGAGCTCTTCCAAGACCACCAGAGGAAAGGATTCTAGCATAAAGTCCAAGAAAGAAAATAATAAATTATATTTTGAAACCAATTCAGAGCAGTCTACAGTGAAAAAGACAAATATTCTCAATTTTCCATACACAGATTCAGAAACAGAGCCAGAAAGGGAAGATGAAAGTCCAGTCATTAAAAGTCTAAAGCATTCCATAGAAATTGCACAGGAATATGAAACTTTTACTCCCATAGATAAAGGTGAAACCTCAAAAAGTAAGAAGTTAAAGAAATCACAAAAAATTAAAGAGATGAAAGAGGTGATAGCACAACAGGAGGTTCTGGAAAGAGTGATCAAGGAAAGATACAAAGCCTTATCAGAAAACTTTGCAAAGACAAATGCTTCTTTTGAGAAGTTAGCTCGTGAGAGTGTCAAAGACAAAAAGAGAAAGAATAAAATCACCAAGGATTATAACAGCTTTTGGTGGTTAGCAAAATGCCTCAAGAGGAAAATCAAGAAATTGAAGGAGAAGAGTAATACACATCCAGATCTACAGGTACTGGCTCAGGTTGCTGTGAATTTGTAGGGAGATAAATCAAAGGAACACTGAGTTTTTGGTAAAACAATAGTTTTGAATATGAAGAGTTTCTTTTTGGACAAAGACAGAGCTTTCACCAGCGCAAAAGGAAAAATTACAACCAATTAGCTGGTGAAAAGCAAGGCTTTCACCAGCTAACTAGCATATCATAAGGCGAATTAGCTGGTGAAACTACAAAAAGAAATTTTTGGAAAGTTAAGCTGGATCCAAGCAATTTTGGAGTGATTAAAGGGTTATGGGAGAATAAAAGGATTAACCACTAAATAAAAAACAATCAGCATAAAAAATTCATGGAGATTTTGGCACTAAAGGTTAAAAAGGGTCGACTAAAATTTTGGTTATGGTTGTTGAAAGATTCCAGCTACAAAAAACAGGTGTCTTTATCCTCCACGACATATCAGAGTCATTAAAGTGATGAAGACCAGATGTCAAAGATCAACAAAGAAGACAATTCGAGTCCTAGGAACTAGTCTTTTGATTATCAATTTGTATTTGGTTAGTTTTATTTTCTATATTTAGATATACAGATCCAAGTTTTCAGGATCTAAAAACTAATTGTAAAGGCTATAAATGCCTATCTTTTTAAGAGATCAGGGTTCAATCTAGGAACACATTTTTGGCTACTGTTATATGCTCTTATTGGATAATAGAATTACAGTCTCCTTTTGTCTTCAATATCATAATTGCTCATGTATCTTGTTTTTCTGTACTTTACTTCAGTTTGTTTTAGCTTCTAAAGACTGTCATGTCTTTATTAAGCTCATAAACTTGAACTAAAGGATTTCTTACTATCTTGTATTATCCCTACACCTAGTTGTATTTATAAATCAAGATTAATATTCTTCATCCCCTGTTTAAAATATCTTGTCTGATTATTGTTTTCTAAAAGCACTGTTTCATTTGAATGTATGATGAGTTGTCTATTTCATTAATCATTGAGTTATCCCATTGTTCCAAGCACACCTAATTATCATATTCTTAAGTTACCAATCATCTTTAGCCTACAACCCTAAAGAGTTTCTTGGAGAGATAACATAACGGATGATGAGAGCAAAAATAAAAGAAAAATGTCGTGACAGAGAGAGGTTGTTTTTTCTTGGTAAACAAATTTGAATTGTATGTGATCAAGGAGACAACAGGAACAGAGTGCGAAAGATGCAGAGATGAAGAACATAAGCTGGACATAGCATAAATGGTGAAAACAATAGACTGTACGAGAACTTAAGCGCAAGAAGATGCGAGAAGGAACACACTGATGCAGGCAGAGCAAAGCAGTGTAGCCGAATAGTGATTAGACTGGTAAGCCATTGATAAATACCATATCACTATAATAAATTTCAGAAAGCAAAGATTTATATCTCAGGGTGGTAGGGTGGTGCTAGGGAGGACTGTTGTCCTCAGAGTTTCAAGTGGGTGCTTGAACACAAGGAGTTGTATCTTCCATCTAGTTGCAGCAGAAAAACTAGGGTGGTAAGGTGGTGCAAGGGAGAACTATTGTTCTCTATTGTACAGGTTGGTGCCTATGTGACTGGAAGTTGGTGCTTCCATCTAGTTGGTGTTGGAACACTCATGGAGTTGGTGCTTCCTTCTAGTGGGTGCTAGAGAAACCAGAGAGTTGGTGATCTTAGTAAGTTTCAACTTGTAAAAAAGAGGTGGTAGCCTCACATTGAGTTGGTGCTCAAATATAGATGATGTACAGAACATAAAAAGATTGCCTATCATTCGAAGAAGAATTTTTCTCCCTTTATGGGTTTCCTTAGGAATTTATGTTTCTATATACTTCATGTGTGTGATTGATGTTGAATACACTATTGCTTACTTCCCTGAATTATTGTGATCATCATTGAGTGTTCTGTAATGACTTTAAAATGGGTATAATTGTTTAAGCACAGAGACAACTGATTCACCCCCCCCCCCCTCTCAGTTGTCTAACAAAATGATTACTTCAAAAATCACCAAACAATGTGAAGTTATTAGAACTTGAATGCATGCCAAAGGATTGAAATCCTCTAGTCATTAGACTGCTCTATTCCATAAAGGGATCAAGCCTTGAATATAGGAAATACCTACTTCTGAGTGAGGGGAACGATGGAGGGATATTCCCCCCACCCCAAGGAAACACTTGCAAGGGGCTTGAAGAACTCCCTGCCACAAAACTATGGTTCTAAGTGATCAACTGGGAAATAGATAAAATATTTTTCATGCATATCAACGACATCCAAAATGAAAACACATTAGAAAAAATATATGATGACAGAGTCACACTCAAAGGTTAAGTGGATCCAATAATTAGAGGCATTGAGTGAAGTGTAAACATAGGGAGAGATAAGATTCATAAATGAATAATAAATATAAATGTATATAAATGAATAATGATTGTACCATGATGATTATTACAATTACTGGAGGCCCAATATGTAATGGCCCTTATGACTTTTATGGAGAGTCATGACCTTTGGTTGTGACTTTTAATTTATTGTTTAAATTATAATATATTATTTATTGTTATTTATTATCTTATTTTATTATTATTTATCTATAATATTTCCATTCCCTTAAATTTTTCTTTGTCCTCAAAGAAATGATAATGAAGGATGTAACTAGCATAAGTTCTCTGACTCCCATGCTGCGTCTTCTTTCGGATTTTTTTTCCATTTAATAAGATACTCCTTGATTACTCGAGAACACAATTTCTTTTCTCTGGTGGAAATAATGGATTTTGGTTCCAAAATGATTCTTTCTTCCTCATCCAACATAGGGAGCATTGTATGTGCCTTTTAGTGTTTCCC
This sequence comes from Picea engelmannii, assembly GCA_009831015.1. NCBI lineage: Eukaryota > Viridiplantae > Streptophyta > Pinopsida > Pinales > Pinaceae > Picea > Picea engelmannii. Next base: position 201,956 of record ML818132.1, read on the forward strand.
TGAGACTCTTTTTAGAAACGATGCATGAAAAACATTGTGGATACGACTTTTATCTGGTAATTCCAACCCATAAAATAGGTGATTGATATTTTTGTTAATTTGATATGGTCCATAAAAATTTGGATGAAACTTATTCTTTCCTTGGTGTTTAAGAGATAACTGTTTGTAGGGTTGAAGTCTTACAAATACCCATTCTCCAAATTCAAATTCTCTTTCTGTTTGGTGTTGGTCATCTTGTTGCTTCATTTCGTTTCTTGAAACTGCTAAGTTTTCCTTGAGTAATTGAATATTTTTTTGACTTTCGTCTAAATGATCTTTTACTGATGAAATTTTTGTTTGATTTGTGGCTAACTCTTTCCAAGATGATGGTTCATATCCATAAAGATCTTGGAATGGTGTCATTTTGGCTGATGTGTGATATGTGGAGTTATGCCACCATTCAATGAGGTGCAACCATTTAACCCGTTTATTTTGCTTGTCAGTGACAAAGCCACAGAGGTAGTTTATAAACATTTATTGACAACTTCTGTTTGACCATATGTTTGAGGATGGTAAGATAAGATCATACTAAGAGAGGTCTTGATTTGTTTGCAAAACTCTCTCTATAATTTCCCTTTAAACTTGGCGTCTCTATCACTGATGATGACTTTGGGGAACCCATGTAACTTGTCAACATTTTTACAGAAGACTTACGCTATTTGTTTTGCAGAGTCTGTTTTCCTTGCTTTGAGAAAATGTGCATACTTGGTTAGTCTGTCTACTACCACTAATATTTTATATTTTCCTTCTGATATGGGTAATCCTTCAATGAAATACATTGACATTTCTTCCCTTTTTTGGTTGGGAATATGTAATGGGTGGAGTAACCCAGGTGTTAATACATTTTCACTCTTGTTTCTCTGACAAAGGTCACATTCCGCTACATATTTCCAAATATTTGCATTCATCCCTTTCCAAAAAAATTATTTACGAGCATTATAGTATGTTTTGAAAAATCCTACGTGACCTGCAACTGGACAATCATGGGATTCTTGAAGAACCTTGGATTTAAATCTTAAATTGGTGTTTAAATAAATTCTTCCTTTATACCATAAAATGTCATTCTTCCATTCAAACTTGGGGTATTGATTTAAATCATTGATTATGGAACATGTCTCTATGTTTTTGGCATACTCGGTTCATATTTCGTTCAACCATTGGGGAATTGCTATTGATACTGCAAAAACTTGTGCTTCTTCATCTTTTCGTGAGAGAGAATCAACCACTATGTTGTCTTTCCCTCTTTTATGTAATATATCCATATCAAATGTGGAAATTTTCTCTATCCATTTCTATTGTTTGGTTGTCAATGTTTTTAGTTGTAATAAGTAATGTAGACTATTATGATCTATACGTATCAAGAACTTGCTTCCCAAGATATATTGTCTCCATTTTTTTAATGCATGCATGATGGCAAGCATTTACTTGTTGTATGTGGATTGTAAGCATTCTTTTTTGTTTAGTTTCATTCTTTCAAATTCTATTGAGTGTCCATATTGCATTAAGAACGCTCTGATCCCAAAACCTGAGGCATCACATTCGATTATGAAAGGTTTAGAAAAGTCATGTGTTGCTAACACAGGGGTTGTGGACACAATTTTCTTTAAATTTTCAAAACATGCTTCTACTTCCTTATTCCATTGAAAATAGTTTTTATTTAGGATATTTGTCAGGGGAGTGGTTAAATGAGCATAGTTCTTGATGAATCTTCGATAGTGTCCGAACAACCCTAGAAATCCTCTTAGCTCAGATATATTTTTTGGCCTAGGCCACTCTGTGATTGCTTTGATTTTCTTTGGATATACCTTGTCTCCATTTTTTGATATAATGTGACTGAGATAATCTACTTCCTCCTTGCCAAATTTACACTTTGACATTTTTGCATAGAATTGATTTTCTTACAAAAGAGACAATACTTGTCCCAAATGCTTCATATGTTCCTTCCATGTTTTGTTGTACATGAGGATGTTGTCAAAGAAGACTAAGACATATTTCCTCAGGTATGGATGAAATAGTTAATTCATAGCTGCTTGGAAGGTAGCATGGGAATTAGTTAGCCCAAAAGGAATCACTTTGAATTCGTAGTGTCCTTCGTGTGTCTAGAAG
>ML818133.1:0-21515 GCA_009831015.1 Picea engelmannii
TTAAATTAACCTATATATAAAATATATATTTTTAATTTTTTAATTTCATAACATTTAAATTGATCATGATAACAAGAAAACTAAATTATAATTATTAAAAAATTGAACCACTTATTAGTTCTTGCATAAGGTTAGGACTATAACATTCGATTCATGGTGACCATTAATTAATTAGTCTTTGACTACAAATATTTTCCTTCTATAGAATTTTATACACAGGTCAAATGAAATAATGATTTTTTTTATAATATTTAAAATGCTTTTATAAAACATTTTATTTGCTAACAATTTCTAAGTCACTCTTATTGTTGAGCTCTGACACAATATAATTAGATAGCCTAATTTTTAAGTTTGACTAACAAATTCAAATGCAACTTTTGCATTCGTTCTTAGATAACCTAAGTTTTAAGTTTGTTACATTCTATTAGATAACTACTTGAGTGTTGATTGCTATCACTATAACAATTGTCTTGTACATAAAACTTTGAAAATTTAGACTAAAGAAAGTGCATAACAAATTTCAAAACAATGTGGGTCCTTGGTGATGAGATAAGGAAGAAGAAAAGGAAGTTGAGATGAAGAAGAGGAAAAATAACTCTCTTTGATTGTCCAATTTTATTATCTGTCTCAAATGATTGAAGCAACAAAAAATAGTATTGTAATTGTGCATTACTTTTCCAGGACATCATTAATGGATTCTAAATTTCTATACGCATTGCTAACTAAAAGATTCCCCCCTACACATATCATTTATTGCATGAAAGTGCCCATGGATAGGAACTAAGTTACCTCTATTACCTTTTATCTTGCAAATGTTACTTTCACTGTCATAATCTATAAAAGTTAAAGAGATCGAACTAACATGTTTATATTCTTATTATTTTCTTTTTATGGGTATATTACTATTCCATTTTTTATTCTATATGCATTTTGTCACCATTTTCTTTTTGATACTACTATGCCTCTCTCTCTCAAGGGCAAGGACAAGGCTCAGTTTTGTAACATGTGCAAATGGGTTTTCTTTTTTTGAAGTATAAGATGGACATTTTCCAAAATATATATGTATAATGGTAAGTTTTTTTGTTTTTTTGTTTTTCGTAAATGAGTGTGTGAATCTATATTGCTTTATAAGGATATAGTACAAAACTGATGCAAGGATTCCCAGGATCTGCCTTAACGGAAACCAGATCTGGGGTCCTTGGAGTGCAGTATCTGAAAATAAACAAAAAGTGCATGGGTTGCCACAACGAGAAACCAACCCGGGCTACCATGATCCAGTCTAAAAACTTCATCAAAAGAAATAAAAAAAGTCTGAACATAGTAGGGTGAGCTCCTACTATGAGAGACAAGGTCTGGGTGGGTCCTGCGCTAGTCTAGGTTGATGGGGTGCTCTGCGTCCCCTTTCTGTTGTGTCGCGTCCTCCTCCCTCTGTTCCACCAAATGTAGCTTTCTGATGCAAGTTGGGTTTCCATTACTGTTGGCTGGAGTGATATCTATATGGTGGACGTAGCATAGATAGAGATGAAATTGTCCTGCCATCCGCTCCAGTTTCTCCTGTTGTCTTTTCTGGTCCTCCACCAACCTTTTTACCCCCATCTCCAGGTTGTTGAGGCGGTTGAGAATTCATGTGCGCTCTTTCTTCTGCTCTTTGGTTTATGTCATGTTGGTCTCCCCCTGGTTCACACACATCTTACTTATCAACATTTTGGTTCTCCAAGGTTCCTCCACCGTCCTGTGGTAGAGGGTTATCCTCGATTGTGTGGTTCCGGGGTCTCGTATCCCCCATGCTTCCTGGGTTAATGTTGACTAGGCTTTGCCCTTACGGGCGTTGTTAATTTCACCCTCCCATCTCTTAGTGATCGTCTTCCCCTTGGTGTCTACCTTCGTGAGGAAGGTGCTCCTTGCATCCCTGACCACCTATTCAATTCTTGTCATCCGGCGGGCGCTCTGTGGAGGTTCCTTTCCTTGAGGACCTCTCTTGCTGTTGGTTTTCTTTATGCGCACCATCTTAACTTGCAGGTGGTGGTTCTTACATTGGGTTCTTTCCTTGTTCCGTTGCACCTCCTTCTGATAAGTAAGGTGGCCCCTGTAATTGCGATGCCTCGTTCTGTGATATGTTATGGTGTCCCAGCCTTAATGGAGCCAACCCAGCTGCAGTCCTATCCTTGCAATCATGATTTGCTCATCAAGGTGGTCCTGCCAGTCAGAAGACTCTGTTCCAGAGCGTGTACATTTGATGACCCTGTCGTTATCCCTGCGCCAATGCTCTGCCCTGCTCATTGTATGCCATCCCTTTCCCGGTCCCATCTCGGTACTTGGGTGAGGTGTGTTCCTACTTGGCCCTGGTGAGACCTGTCGTCCATCATCCTTTGCCGCCTGCGAGTTAGGTCCATCGTCCTTTGCCACCTGCAATTTATCTCTTCTACTTTCCAATGGGTAACTTATGTACTTCTTTTTATTGATGGGGTTGTGGTGTCGTACCTTTGACTGATGTGTGATTTACATTTGCATTTGCAACCTTATTTGATTGGTGGGCCATCAGATTCTGTTTGGGACCTACGTGTCTGACATTGTTTGTTGCACCTCCATTCTTGTCGTAATCTTCCGTACTACTCTTGTTATCCCAGTCTTTTGTTGCAAGTTGGGTGCAGTCTGTTCGGAATTGACCTTGCGGGATGTTGCTCCAGATTGTGTCTAGTTATGGGCCTTCGTTCGCAACCCCCTCCTTTGTTATTCTCTCCACTAGTCCATTTGTTGACCTCCTCACCCAACACAACTCCACATTGATCCATGTTCACAAGTGCTCCTGGATTTTTTTCAGTAGATAGGCCAATCGCCAGTGCCTCTGGATCTTGCCTATTCTGGTACCATTTTGGAGTTTTCTCACTGTGTTGATGACTAGCGCGGAGTCTCCTTCCACTATGGCATTCGTCATCCCCTCCTAGTTGAGAATATCCAGACCTGTCTCTAGGGCCCCGAATTCTATGACGTTATTGGTGGATTTGCGGAGACTCCCCACATTATAATGGCAAGTTTTTAAGAATGATTATTCTAATATATATATATATCATATGTAAATAAGTTCCTTTTAAATAAACATATGTGATGATAAAGGTTTATAAAACATATAATTGACATAATCCAATGCTTTACTATTAAAAAAAATTAAATTTAATCTACTTCTACCCGAATTGATAATGTTTACACTTACTATATTATATTTCACACTTATATGTACCATCTTTTGTCGAGGATAAATATAGCGTGTAGTATGTGTCGGGTTATATAGGAAATAGTCATGTCCATATATTGTACACTTATATGTACCATCTTTTATATAGTTTAAAACATATTATAATAGTCATATTATTACATCGACGATATTATAGTATTCGTACACACACAGAGATATATATATATATATTTTAAAGATAATAATACTTTAATACATAATCTCTTACTACTTTAAGGTGTAGACTATATTTATCTTGAATATCTAATTAAGAAGTATAAGAATATCATGTTGTCATCCATTTGGACACAATATTACGAGTATTCTTTTATTCCTTTTAGTGTTAATGTGGGGTCTAACTTAAGAGAGATTAAATTTGAAAGACTCATTTCGTATCATTTAAAAGCATTTATCTTATAAAATAGAAGCATGTCTGTGGGCAAAAGGACAAACATAATTCATGTGCATAGAAAGAGGACCAATTATTTAACACCGGAAAAACCAAACACAATCATATCCATCCCCACATGTGGTGGTGGTGGGTGAGGGGCCATGCTACTAATCATGAATGGGTCTTTCACATAAAGTCACATTCAAACAACATAACGAGTAAATGGAACCAACTCTAAGGATGGGGATTAAAGGTACTACAAGACATGTACATCCAAGAACATGTGACATACACAAAGTCTTGGTGTGGATTGGATCATTCTCTTCTTATTATTTCATGATAATTTGTCTTGTGTAAATCTACAAAATAACCCATCAACATGCAAAAATCACAAGTTATTAGCATCATTATCATGATAGAAATATGAAGCTATGTAACTAGATAATAATGCCCCATAAAGGTTTTCATGGAAAGTTGTTCTCACAAATATATGGGAGTTAGTCCACGTGGCAATTAAATGTTCTCTCTGTCCAAGTGTTATATACTTCCTTCATTATCTCCTCCTTCCATTGACCAATCAAAGGCATGGAGTGCCCCTTACTCCAACACTTTCATGCTTACAAGTGTTACTTCCAAATATCTTTATCCTTTGGATGACCTTGTTGTCACCCTTTGTGTTGTTAATTATTGCTTCACCACGCAAGAGGGGCGGCCCTTCCTCAACTCAACGTCATGGGACAATAACATAGGGATGTACTATGTCCAAGGAATCCTCACAATATATAACATTACCACAACTTTTCTAGTTGGTTAACCACATTAGTAAACACTTGTTTTCAATAGAAGTTTTCACTTTACACCACTAGATGCAAAGTACAACACGTGATATCATTTGAAGGTCCTTGATTTTGCAATTCCTAATGCTTATAAATGGATATGTATAAGGTAGACAAGTTGAGGTCGACATTGTAATGTTTAATCCACATGCCCAAGTGTGAGCATCCCATCGGTTGACTCACAAAAAATCTGTAAAAAGCTGAGAGAGAGAGACAACGAAAAGAGGTTTACGTAAAATGATTGATAATCTAAATACTTAAATATAAGTAAACAATTCATATAGTCCACTCAATATATATATGGGTTTTATTTTCCAAAACATTGAATCTTTGTATGATCACGAGGAGACCGTAACGACTTAACCTACTTCTAATTAATTGATGTATATGTTTGATTTTGATTTATGAAAATCAACTATGCTTAATAATGGTGTAGTCACTTTTTTCCACTCTATGATTAATGGTGTACTTACTTCTTTCCACTCTCCAAAACTTGAAAGTAGATATCTTTATTTTCTTATCTTCTTAATCTTAATTTATAAGAGAGGTTTATGAATTAAATCTCTATTACATATGGATTAGACAATCTCAACAATTGATATATGTGATTCCAATAATTCTTCTAAATTTTGAACAAAATGATTGAAAAAAGATGATTGGAAAAGCTCCAAATAGTAGTATGTTTAAATTACCCATTCACTCACGTAATACACGTGAGTGAACGGATAATTTAAACATACTACTATATATATGATTAAGTTTATTGATTTCAATAATAATACATTATTAAAGGTATCATTATTAGCATGTTAAAGGTGGAAGTGAATTACATTACATATTGATATCGAATAATAAGGAATAAATTGCAAAAAAAGATAAGAGAAACATAATGTCAAATCATTCGATATAATACAAAAAAAATCAAATTATTGTGATTAGAATATGAATAGAATAAATGTAAAAAATTTGGGAGGGGTGAAATTTTATCTCCTTATAAAGAGGCCAATAATAATATACACAATATCAATTATTAACTAAATTATAATAATTTTTATCACCTTTTAAAATAAATAAACATTATTTAAAAAAAAAACATAGAATTTTACATTCATTAATATTTAAAATTACAAAATATAATTTAAAATAAATATAATTTAAAATAAATATAATTTATAATCCTTTTAAATTTGTGGATCATTTTAGTTTTAAATGATTGTTAAGATAATTTGACAAACTAAAAGTATCATGATCAAACTTATGAGTTTTTTACCAAAAAAAAAAAAGATAAATCTACTTAAGTCCTTCATGCTTAAGCAACTAGTTGCTCCACAATATCTATCCAAAATACCATGGCAAGAATTATAATATTTTTATTTATACATTATAGAAAATGATAATATTTTATTTTTATGATGATGATGACAATCTATTTTTACTAAGATTAAAATTGGTTTATTAAACCTTAAGAAAGGTAAGAGATTATTTGGAATGGTTTAAAATGTTATTTATATGATAGAAAAGAATTAGGATAAATATTCCAAAGTCACTATAGTTTTGATGAAGTAGAAAGTTAGGAAGGTTTGTATTGTATTGTGACAAATATTCTGAAATTGAGATCTAATTTTTGTATACCTAGAGCATTCTAGGAGAATCTAATTTAAATATACTCAGAAAACTATAGGAGAAAGTGCTTTTCATCTTCAACCCTCTTGGTGTGACAGATTCTTTCATGCCATGGTTATAAGCATAAATATAACTCCTTGTCATCTATAATAATACTCTAACATGAATTAACACCATTAAGCTACTATCACTAAACTATTTAGATAATATCACATAATCAAACTACTAATATTATTCTATCACATAATAGTTGTAAAGATGTTAACATCAAAATCTTATGATTAAAATGTATGCACTTTAACAATAAACATTACACTACTATAAAAGACATTTATTCATATAATTTAGATATATTGCAAATATGTTAAAATTTAAATTTGATAATTAAAAATATGTGTATTTATTTTAAAAGATATTTATTCATAATTCAAATTTGGATTGATTTTATTTTAAAACATTAAATATATATATATTTTTTTTATTTATAAAAAATCAATCTTCTGACTATTTAATAACTCACTTTACATTAATTATAATTTCTAAAAACTAAAATGTTACCAAATAAATTGAACAATACTATATTATAACATCTTACAATTACATTAGTCACTTATTACATCTTCTTACAATATTCACTTATTACATCTTCTTACAAGTACATTATTTACTTATTAGATTAATGAAATTGAATTGACTATGTTTTTGAATGTGGTGGAATTTTTTTTATATTATATATTCTTACAAATACATTATTCACTTAACATATTCTTACAATTACATTACCCACTTATTACATCTTATTCACTTATTACATCTTCTTACACGTATATTATTTACTTATTAGATTAATGAAATTGAATTTACTATGTTTGAATGTGGTGAAAAAAATTATATTATATATTCTTACAAGTACATTATTCACTTAACATATTCTTACAATTACATTACTCACTTATTACATCTTATTCATTTATTACATCTTCTTACAAGTAGATTATTTACTTATTAGATTAATGAAATTGAATTAACTATATTTGAATGTGGTGGAAAAAATTATACTAGAAAAAAAAAGGTAACATCTTTTTACAAGTACATTATTTACTTATTAAATTAATGAAATTGAATTTACTATATTGGAAAAATTATACTTAAAAAAAAATATAAAGTTTTATTAGAAAATATAAAGTTTTATTAAATGTAGTGGAAAAATTATACTGGAAAAGAAAATATAAAGTTATATTTTTAATAAAATGAAAGTACCATTATTTTTACATTATTCACTTATTAGATTAATGAAATTGAATTTACTATGTTTGATGCTTGAATGTGGTGGAAAAATTATATTTGAAAAAGGAAAGATAAAGTTATATTTTTAGTCAAATGAAAGGATCATTATCTTTGATAATGATCCAATACAATTTAAAAAAAATGTTAAAATTTAAAATAATGAAGTTATGATAATGAAGTTATTTTAAGTATATGTTTGAATGTGGTAAACAAATTATATTTGAAAAGAAAAGATAAAGTTATATTTTTAATAAAATGAAAGTATCATTATATTTGATAATGACAAAAACAATTTAAAAAAATGTATTAAAATTTAAAATAATTTTGTTTATATAATAAAGTTAATAATTTAAAAAAATATGTTAAAATTTAAAATAATTTTGTTTATGATAACGAAGTTATTTTAAATATGGTAATGTATGGAATGATATAGTTTCTATTTTTATGTAAAATATTTTATGGGTTAATATTTATTAATTTGATTTTATGATATACTTAGGTTTGATTAAGTTTGAGTTCTCATATAAATATAAGTTTGATTATGGATTATGTGAAGTTATTGGTTGTCTTTAAGTTTGACTTCTAACTTAAATAATTTTATAAAATTGTATTTTTTTAAATATTATTATTAGATAAAATTAAAAAATAATTTTATTTTAATTAAATTATAAAATTAAAATTAAAAATATATATTTTAATTTAATTAAGTTTAAAGACTTACATCTATTGATAATGGGCACATTTAATAAGTTTTTAGTGCTTAATCAATGTTGTATGGACAAGATTAAATATTGATGGAATATTCTTAGTAGTCCTAATAAATCAATGGTTGTGATTTCAACCACTAACTTCCTCACTATTATAAAGTCATCCGTTTACATGTTTATTTTTTTACTTTTACTTGATCATATTTAAAATTTACTATGGTCGTTAGTTGATTGCCACATGAGTAATTAACAAAGATTAAGGTTTGATAATGTCATGCCATGTGTAGCCATGCGTTTTATTTTATGACCTAATTTCATTTTATGGCTCTGTTTCATTTTCTGAACCAATCTAAACCTTTCAAACGTTCACCAACCACAAATTTACCATAAAAAATTATAAATACTAATCTACATGGTTTGTATCAAATTAATAACAGTTGTAACAAAAATAAGATTTGTATTTGAAAGGAGATGGAGAAACGTAACCATCCTACATATGTTGACAATAAAACTAAAATCTGACACGAAAACCAAAATCCTAAAACCACAACCTACCTCATTGTATGTCACGAGGGCCTACAATTCATCATCGTTTCATATAAAAATGATATTTAACAACAGAGGAAGCACTGGAACCAACAATGCATGATTGAAAGGGATTCGACGACTGTAACCCTCTACATCCCATCATGATTTGTCTTCTTTCCCATAATGTAATGTTTTCTTTCGCTCTTGCCTCTGTAATTATACATTCATCTTCCAAAAATAACATTTAAGTCGGTCATGTTTGGAATCTGATTGTCCGTCTGCCCATCGAAATCTTTTCTCGTCATTCCTCTCCCATTATCCAATCAATGGCGTGGAGTGCTTATCACTCCAACATATTCAGATTGGAATGAGTCAGGAGCAGCGACACCACACCGGATAAACGTGAAACGTTATTTTTAGTATTCTAGTCCTTACCGGGCATGACAGATGACGGCGTTTCATATCTGACCGTCACTTGCCGCCGTGAACCTGTCCCCTGCCGTTACTTAAAATTGGCAATCTGGCTTAAACTTTTTTTTCTATCGGATGTTGTTTAGTTTAATATAATAATAATAATAATAATCTATTTTTAAGGTCACGGCTAAGCCAAACACCAAATTGGTATATAAGATCTTCTTGTTTGTGGGACAAGGGACCCTCCCCAGCAATTTGACTGATAAAGTCTAAGGAAATATACATACCCTACCTCATTCTGGATTTAAATTTATGATCTATTAAGAGGAAACACGTGTTCTTAAATATTCTATGATTTGTTTTTTAAACTATTTTTAATTAAAATACAACAATTTTTTTTTTTTTAACTATTTTCAATTAAAATATAACATTTTTTTTTTTTAAATCAATAGAATGGAAGAGATAATTCTTCTATTTTTCTAAAAAAATTACAAATCAATAAAATATAGTAGATATCCTATTCTTTGGAAATGACTTTATCTAATTATTCTACATTTTGATCCTTTAAAATACCATGCTGTGTCGTTCGAAAATCCCGACCGTCCGGAAGCCGATGCCGCCGCTGAGCTCATCCTTTATCCTTAATCATTTCTCAATTAGTGCCGCTGATGTGGAGAGTATAAGCACGCAGGCGGAGCCCACGTGGACCTGCATTAGCGTGTCGTGTTGTGTCGATTTCATTTCCCCAATTCAATTCAAATGTCAGATTGAGAGAATCTGTTGCATACAATAATACATAGTTATTTTTGTTCCGCGGATTGTATATTCTGCAAGTGGGCTTCCAGATAGGTCATGGTTTATCCAAGGCGTCCTAGTGGGTGTACTGACAGGAAATCTATGCAAGTTGAATTGAGGAAAATATCCACCACGTTTTAATGAATCTTGGAAGAGATCTATTTCTTCAATATCTCCAATGAAATCCCAGGATGAATATTTTTATTTTCTTGGTAATAATATCAACTGAATCTTTGTCACAAAGCCAAATCGTCAGAACCTCGGCTAGATTTTGATTCAGGTTATAATTTTGATGGGCACTAGTACCTATCAAGTGAATTTTTTATGATTTTTTTTTTATGACTTTCTATTGTGAATATAAAAATGACTTATCGGTCACATTTATTATGAAATTACATTTATGATGAAGTCATCAAACTGCTTCATATGCAATACAACATTATTCAAAGTAAAAATAAAAAAGTTTAACAAATTACCTTGTTAAAGTAGTTTGGAAAGAGTTTGAATTTTGAGAAGTGCTAAATAAGAGGTTCTAATCTCAGTTTCACCTAGATCCAATCAGTGTACACAAACAATCCTCCAAGTAAGATGCATGCAATGATGCTAAACTAGTTACAGTCCATAGGAAAATAAAACTGTAGTTTAGATTCAAATCAATTTTTCTGCACAAGAATCACCACTCGAAAGTGGGTAGAATTGTTAATATTTTCTTAGCTATCCCAATCTTCAAAGAAAAACTGCATTGTAGATTCAATTTGAATTCATTGTTCAAGAATTAGTGCTCAAACACAGGGTAGAATTGTTAATATTTTCTTCCTCTCAGCCTTAGCTATCCCAATCCTGAAGCACTCAGCAGAGTAAAGTCACATTCAATGAGAACAATGGATGTAAAAGTTGTGTTTTAATTATTAGTAAAAAATGTCCTCAAATTTAGGAGCAATTTTAGACATTTAACTTTTCAAAAAATTGTTTTTATTAAAAACTAGGCTTTAATTTGGTGTCGTCTAACTGTTCTACGAAATGGTTTTTTTGGACGGATTCCAGCGACATAAATTTGCAAGAAATCACTATAACAACTTCTGGCCGGAAGAAATCACACGGACTTTGCTTTGACACAATTAACTGATCTGGATTTTATGAGCAGAACGAAATGAATACAGATTATTAACAGGTGCTTAACACAAAATAATAGAGATACAATAAAATTGGTTTTCTATTCAATAACGAAATAAGATGAAACTGTAAAATGCAGCGGAAACAAGCTCGCTGGAATGGTGGCGGCTTATCTCTGAGAAGAGATGTGACGGTAGCACGCATTCGCAAGAAGAAGGTTACAATGAGGCTCTGAAGGACTTTTTACAATGAGCAAGAATGCCAAAAACCCTAGACATCCAAAAACCTAACCCTAGGAGATGAAGCCCCAAAAGTCATGTGGGCCTCATTTGGGTAAGCTAGTACATAAGTCATGTGGGCCCCGTTTGGGTAAGCTAGTACATCAACTTCCGGGGGTCGTAACTTTTGCATACGATCTCCGTTTTAGGCGTGTGATAGCCCGTTGGAAAGGTATCGTCGAGGAGATTAATTTTGGGGGCTCAATCATGTCTTTGACCATCCTTGAGGAGCTCGATACCGAAAAACCTTCATTTAGGCCCTCAAAATGGCCCCGGAAGTGCTGTGACACTTGGTAGAATTGCTAATATTTTCTTCCTCTCATGGTAGTTATCCCAATCCTCAATCATTGTTGCTTACATCATATGGACAAAAGAGGGTGGGAGAGGGCGAAGGCATTAATAGGAAAATATATCATATGGACAAAAGAGAGTGGGAGAGGGCGGGCACATTAATAGGAAAATATATCACATGGACAAAAGAGGGTGGAAGGGGGGCATTAATAGGAAAATATATAATATATTTTCCTAATATATTTTCCTATTAATGCCCCCCCTCATATGGACGCTCTGTGTACATCTGAACCAATGTCAAGCACTTAGCAGAGTAAAGTCACACTCAATGGGAACAGTGGATGTAAAAGTTGTGTTTTAATTACTAGTAAAAATTGTTTCAAATTTAGGAGCAATTTTAGCATTTAGCTTTTCAAAAAATTGTTTTTATTAAAAATTAGACAGTATAATTTGGCCTTGTTTAATTGTTATACTGAATGGGTGTTTTAATCCAGCGACACAAATCTGCACGAAATCACTATTTTTTATTGTTTGAAATCCATTTCTGAATACAGAAATGGATTCAGCGTGCTGAAAAACTCCTCCAACATTAGAATTATTCAGAAATAATCACTCAAATCTGCCAATCTAACAATTTCTCCCTGGATTTTGGGAAACCATCGCCAAAGCCAGAAAATATCCCCGAAAAAGAGTCATTTCCTAGAACATTAAACTAGAGACTTGAAATTTAAAAAAAAGTTTTTAATGCAATTGCACATATCTCTTACACAGACTTTGTTTTAAAAATTAAATGGATGTCACTAATTACATGCTTTTTTAAAATGACCACCTGATGATAAAAAAAAAATAGATAAATACCCATCAAATTTAACCACACCTACAGACAGGGTTGCTCTTATGAACGGGAAAGCAAGATTCCTCTGGCGCTGTCAATAATGACGTGGACATGGACATCCACCCTGTCATTGAGAACCCATCAAATTTAACCACGCCCACGGCCAGGGTTGCTCATATGGACGGGAAAGCAGGATTCCTCTGGCACTGTCAATGATGACGTGCCTACGGGCATCCACGCTGGCAATGCCATACAGTGGAATTGAGTTTGGAGATGCCGCGGGATTCGAACCGGATGTTAATTGTGTTGTTGACTTTGTTATTGACGTGAGGTCTACGTTGGAAATTGGCAGACAAGGAACCGCCCTGGAAAAGTCAAGCTACAGGTAAATCGATCTATACACATTATAAAATGCGGATGTGGAGTAGCCATGTGTTGGCTGCCTGGCTGCCAGATCTTCATCTGACCAGTGAATTCTCCATGGCCATACAAACAATCAGAAAAACAAAGAAATATACACATCGGTGGACCATCTGAAACCCAAGTGGATATTTTCACTGAACCCGTTCAATGCTTTAAATATACTTTCTCCGCCTTGTTTCCTCATGTACAGTCTTCTGTAATTTTTTTAAGCTTATCCGCATTTGCTCCTTTACTTATTCAGTGCTTCTTTGGATACATATGTCGTGCCGACAGTATCCGTCCTGAGTATATATCCAACTGCTTCATCTGTATGCGAGTTTCGGTGGCTGCTGAAATATGTCTTCCAGTGCTGTGGCTGTGTCCACGCAGGAACCTCCTTACAATTTTCTCAAGGTTAGTCAACGTGATATACTCGTCTCTGTGTGTGTATCTAGTCCCAGCAGCGTGCTCAGGGTAGGGATTCATGGGTTTATTGTTTTAGAGGTTATATTTTATTTATGGCGGCCTGGTAATGGTTATAAGTGTTAATGTTTTTTCGCAGAGATGTTTGTTTGGTGTATATATTTTATAGTGAAGTAATTTTGGGGTGTCTTTTGGGATGAAAGAAATAAAGAAAACGATTTTAACGTTCACCAGGTTAACAATAGTTTATAGGATAGATCGTGTCACACATTGATGTTTGTAGTTCAGCCTTTTTTCTGTTCAATTTGATGATGAGTTCCCCCAATTTCTTCATTGTACTCTGGCTGAATAAGTTATTCCAAGAGCTAACTATCAAGATACTTATATAGCTGTCCCTACTGTTTTTGAAGGCTTCACACTTTAAAATGAAATGTTTTTCTGTTTCCACTTTTCCAAAGGTACACAACACACACTCTTTCTTCCCAAGCTTTTTTTATCTTTTCCAACTCCCAATTTCACAAAAGAGTTGATAGGAATTGGTTCTTAATTAAGCAATATTTCGACATGGGTGATTGGATTTGTGGCGGAGAGATTGAATATTTGGGCATGGATAATGTTGGGCTGTTGTCCTCTTCACGCGTTTAGATCTACTTGGTCTCTTTTCTTCCAAAATCAGCATCTACACTCAAATTGAATCAAATTTTGTTTTTATGATTGAAATCAAATATCTCAAATGGAATTATAATTTCACATAATTGTGTACGGATTGGGTTGGGTATCGTAATTAAATTTGACTTTGGGTATCAAATTATGTTTTTATGATTGAAATCAAATATCTCAAATGGAATTATAACTGTACGAATTGGGTTGGGTACCGTTATTAAATTGACCTTGGGTATTCTATTGCAGGTCGTCGGCAATGACAATAAGCGTCTAAGTTTAGGCAGATGCTACAGCCCTGTGGAGGCCGAGATCTCCGCTAATTTTAGCGAGCTAAACTGTAATTCGACGGCATTCAAGAAGGCGATGGGAACTGATTCAACGAGAGCAGACAGTGAAGAGGCGGGCAGCTTGACGGAGGACCACGACTCGGACTCCTCACTTGTAGCTGCTGGTAAGGCGATTTCTTCAAATGCTTCTTCTTCGTTAGCTGATCGGGCAGAGCTGGAAGGAATGGGGAGCGGAATCAGCGCCGTCTCCTCCGAGAACATTCATATTACTCCTTCGGTGCAGGGGGATCAGGAGAAGTGCAAGAAGCTGCCGTCGTCCCAGTACAAGGGCGTCGTCCCGCAGCCTAACGGGAGGTGGGGCGCGCAGATATATGAGAAGCATCAGCGTGTCTGGCTCGGTACCTTCAACCACGAACAAGACGCCGCCAGGGCTTACGACAGGGCCGCCATCAAGTTCCGCGGCGCCGACGCCGTCACCAACTTCAACTTGGTCGACACTCACCCGGAGGCCGTCTTTCTCCGCAGCCACTCAAAGGGCGAGATCGTCGACATGCTCAGAAAGCATACCTACGACGAGGAACTCGACCAGAACAACAACGCAAACCGGAACAAGAGCTCTTCCGACTTAAACTCCGAGGTTGCGGGGTCAATTCCTCCGGAGCCCCGCGAGCACCTGTTCGACAAGGCCGTGACGCCCAGCGACGTCGGGAAGCTGAACCGCCTCGTCATCCCGAAGCAGCACGCGGAGAAATACTTCCCACTCGACGTGGCGTCGGGCGGGGGAAAAGCGAAAGGGGTCCTGCTAAATTTTGAAGACAGCGCGGACAAAACATGGCGGTTCCGCTATTCTTACTGGAACAGCAGCCAGAGCTACGTGCTCACCAAGGGTTGGAGCCGCTTCGTCAAAGAGAAACGCCTCCAGGCCGGCGACATCGTTACCTTCGAGCGGAGCTCCCACTCCCGCCACCTCTTCATCACCTTCTGCCGCCGCCCCTGCAATATCCTCCCTCCTGCCGCCATGCCCCCTCAACGCTGCCCGCAGTCCATTAACCCGTTTGCCGTGGTCGGGTATCCGCACTGGGCGCAGTTCTTCTACGTGCCGCCGCCAGTCATGAACGCCGTTGCCCGTTGTTCGACTCCCGGGCGCGGCAGCCCCAATTCTCTCGACTCCCACGACGCCGCTGCATTATACAAAAGGGCGCTGGAGTCGACCCCGTCAGATGACAGGAATCCGTCGTCGTTGGTCTTCATGAACCTCGTCAGCGCCTCTCCGTCAAGAGACGATAATTCCTTTTCTTCTCCTTCCGTCCGGCTGTTTGGAGTGAACCTGGAGCGGTCGCCGTTAAATCTTTTCCCTACAGCTGAGGAAGAAGGGACTGAGCAGGGAAATAAGCGGAAGACGCTAGCGGCAGCGCTGCCGGGATTGTTTCCCGGCGGGAAAAAACTGTGCGCCAGAGAAGGCATGTAATATGCGGTGGCCGTCAAGTGTATAATTTGAGAATTAGTGGAAATTGTTTAGACAACAATCTTTTTTCACGTGTCTATTAGGCCGTTTTTACGGAGATGTAAAAACAAAGAGTTCCAGAGCACGGAAGGCTTCGTACTTTTTTTGGGAGATTTTTTTTTTTTTTTTAATTTATCATATGTATATGGTTATGGTTTTAAGGTTTATTGGGTTGAGTAGTTATCTTTTTCCACTGAGTATAACTGTGTAATTTTTTCGATCGTCAATAAAGAAATAAAGAATAAAGAATTTACATATTTTTTTTTAACATTGATAAGATGAAAAGAATAAAGAATTTACATATAAGAAAGAGGCTTAATTTTTTTCATGTTTAACATGGAGTTCACATATAATACATGCACAACCACAATAATTGTGGCTGATCAACGCGGACAGGTTGATAAGATGAAAAGAATCCTTAAAAGAATATATTAAATTTTATTATTGATTAACAAATAAACTGTTAAGCTTCATTTATCTGGTGTTAATATTTTAATTTCTGTTATTCACTTAGGTGGCAATCAGTTAGGTATCAAAGTAATTTTTAAATATGATTAGGTAAATGTAAAAAAGTAAACACATAAATGGATGTCTTTATAATAGCTAGGAAGTTAATGATTGAAATCACAGCCATTTATTTTGTGTGACTACTAAGAATATTCCAGCCATATTTAATCCTGTCCATAGAAAACTTATTAAGCACTAAACCCCTATTAAATCTGCCCATTGTCAATAGGTATACGCCTTTCGGTGTAATTAAGAACCAATTTAAATCTATCTTAATCTCTATTCATTAGACATACATACATGAAGATACATACATGAAGAGATGTAAAGTCTCTTAAAAATTTGATTTTTTTGTCACATTCATATTAAAATGAATTCACACTAATTTAACATAGTAGTAGATGATGTAACAACTTAAACACCTCAATGTTCACAAAAACTGAAAAAATAGTCTTGACCAAAATCCAGTAAACAAATATTTTTGCAATTTAATTAATTAATTATTTAATTTGTAATTCTAGTAATGTGAGACGATGCAGAGACCATGGTTAAGGTTATAGTTTTGAAATTATTACCATTTTAATTGTTTGAATTCGAACAAATTCCTTCTCGAAACAATATTGAAAATGAAAACAAAAGAAAACCTAAAATAAATGGGACAATCTAATTAGAGACGAATCCAAACCTATGAATGGGGATGGTGAGCAATAGTTGTGAGATTCCATTATTTCAAGATGTCGATACTACTCAATTCCATGCAGATTGCATCATTGTTGCGTTAGCATGTGTTAAAATATTCATAATTAATTTAAAATTTGAAAATAAGAAATATGATAAGTTTTATCGTTTTCGAATAAGGGAGAAAGCAAGTCAATATCAAAATTAATCTGTACACAAAAATTATATTTTATTAAGCACCCAAGAAGCGAGATGTTTTACTAAATTTTATAAATTACAAAAATTCAATTTAATTTAAAATATATTATATTATTTTAAAAATTAATGATATTAAATTGAGTTGTTAAATACTATTCTAAAATTATCCTCTATATGTTAGGATAAGATAAGAAGAAGTTGTTTTTTAAGTAATAATTTTATGTCCATCAGTGTGTTTTGAAAGTAAATTGCAAATAAAAGGGAGAATGTAGAGCATTATATATTAATGTTTTGAAAGTAAATTGTAAATTTATTTTTTAAATAAGAAAATTACTTTTTATATTAGCAAATATAATTGGTTACATTTTTGATAATCCACTTTTAGAAATTATCAACAAAAACTAAAATAATATTATTGGGGGTAATCTTTATTGTAAATACAATTTTTCGAAAAATGAAGGATTCATATTCCAAATCTTTTAACAAAATATTCAAAAACAAATTCAAAACATCAGTACTGTACTGTATAGAAAACATAAAATTGTCTTCAACTTTGGCCATCTATAAACCTGTCAAAATCAGAATACTTTTAGGCGTCTAGAAGGACCTTGCTTGTTATCTTCCCACTGAGTGTAGATAATCACAACTCGATGAATTTGATCTCTAAGTGCATTCTTTGAAAGAACATTTGCTTCCTTATTGAAATCTTTGTATGTATGATTATAAGAGACCTTTTCAAACAAAGTGCTTAGCCTTTTAATTTGTTCCTTCCAACCTTCCAACGCCAAACTTTGAAGACTCCCAATACCATTACACCAATCTATAATGAATTTTGAATCCCCAATAATCTGTATACCTGTAATATGTAATCTTATTGCCAGGAAAAGAGTAGTCCAAACCCCCAGCAATTCATCTCTATTATTTGTCCCAGCTCCCGTGTTGAAGGTCCACTTGTAGGAAGTAGTGGCATTTAAACTGATAACTCCTCCCGCTCCACTATTTGTTCCATCAGCAGTAGCCGCTCCATCAAACCACCCCACCAGTTGTTGAAGCCGTGGTGGCCTTTTGACCCTGTAAAGAAAATTGCTTTTATGTGACATTACACAAACATTGAAAGATCCTAAGGAATTAAAAGCCACCCCATGAGGAGAAATGAACTCATTATTGAATAAGAGCCTATTTCTCTCCAACCATAAGAACCAACAGAAAAAAACTGGAAGTTCGATCAAATTTGGATGTTGTCCGGCCCAAGTCGATAGACATTACTCGACTGTGTTTCCATCCCAGGACAACCGAGACTTGAGAATCCCCGCAAGAAGGTTCCAAACTTGTCGTGTGAATGGGTAGAATATAAACAAATGATTTTGAGTCTCTGAATTCCTTATACACAAAATGCAAAAACTCAGACCTTCCCAGCCCTTAGCTAGCAGGTTCTCCCATGTGAGAACTTTGTTTCTCAGGATAAGCCATAAACGTTTTTTTTATTTTAAGAACAATGTTCCACTTCCACAGTTTGTAGCTCCATCCTTTTGTTGTGTGTAGCCACAAGCTCTCCGACAGATCCCTATAAATATTACTTACCGAGGGATACCCAGACCCATCTCCTCCTGACCACATCAATTCATCTCCGATATCATTTAATTGGATGCCTGTGCTCGAGAGCGTGCTTATGTAATCTTCCCATTCTGAAGCAAGTTCCCCGTTGAGGCCTCAATCCAATAAGTGCTTAGAGGTTCTGAATAAGTATAGTTATGAGCTTGGTAGAGAAAAGTGACACCATGTAGATTTAAATCTGAAAGAAGTTCAATAGATAAAAAATATTGTTGTCCCATTCCCATAATACGATCCTTGCTTGCCTAGATTGTCTCTCCTTTACCAGGTTTCCATCACAACCAATGATCTAAAAGCGGTAAAGCTTTTAAAAGATTTCTCCAAACTGGTGATGCCGATGCTTGTGATCTGTTGACCGATCTAAACCAAGTTGACACTGAACAATAAGGTAAATACTTGTCTTTAATGACTTTGTGCTAGATTCCCGCTTTGGTCAACCCTCTCCACAAGGTTTTGGCCGCTAAGGCTTTATTGAATAAATAAATATTTCTTAGCCCCCACCCTCCAACCTTCTTAGGCCTAGCAATAGTCTCTCAATTACAAAGATGTAATCGATTCCTCTCACTACATACCGACCATAAAAAGGAGAAAATAAGTTGACGGAGTTTTACCAAAACAAAATTGGGTACTGTGGCCATGGACATCTAATACATTAGTTGACTCTCCAAGACCGCCTTGATCAATACCAGTCTTTCACCTAGAGAAAGCCATCGATTACACTGATGATCAATTCTTCTTTCAAACTTTTTAATAAGCTAGCGCCAATCCTTGGATTTGTAACAATTTGGCTTAAGAAAAAAGCCTAGGTACTTGAAGCCTACATCTATAGAGACAAAACTAA
Source organism: Picea engelmannii (assembly GCA_009831015.1). Lineage (NCBI taxonomy): Eukaryota > Viridiplantae > Streptophyta > Pinopsida > Pinales > Pinaceae > Picea > Picea engelmannii. The sequence goes on from ML818133.1 coordinate 19,445, forward strand.
AAGGAAAAATCTCTTTAAAAGGTGCCAACCCCAACTCCTCCACACCCGCTACATGAAAAGTGGACTTTTTCACATTTATCTCTAATCCCGAAGCGTTTAAGAAAGTCTTCAGAAGTCCATCTATCACCTTCCATTCTGCAACACTAGCTTTGGATAAAATCAATACAACATCAACGAAAAGGAGATGTAGGATATTAGTGATCCTTGTAACTTTAATTCTAGACAGCTTCCTAGCCTCTTTTTCCTCTTTAAAGAGAATACTCAAGCCCTCCATCACCAAAATAAAAAGTAAAGGAGACAATGGCTAGCCCTCCTAAGGCCTTTGCCTCTTTGAAAAAAATCAGTTGGTTCTCCATTAACCAAGACTGCATAAGAAACTGTTGTGACACAACTCATAATCCAATTTGTAACTAACAAACCAAAACCAATTTTAATCAGTATCATTCTTAGAAAATCCTAGTTGATTAAATTGTATGCCTTCTTAAGATCGAGTTTTAGAATGAGAGCCTTTTGATTCTTCTTTTTTATACCATGGATGCATTCCTATGTCATTCCCACGACGTCTAGGATTTGTCTGCCCTAAAGAAAACCCAGTTGCTCTTCCGCTAATCATTTAGACAGGATAGGCCGCAACCTATTTTCCAACAATTTAGCAATAATTTTGTAACAAAGATTACAGAGTGAAATAGGTCAAAAATCACTGAAAGAAGATGGTTTATTCACTTTTGGGATAAGTAAAAGAAAAGTGGCATTAAGTTCTTTTATAACTTCTCCCTTTCTTCTTGATTCCTCTACCATCCCTAAGAGATCGTCCCCAATCAGCTCAAAGAATGGAGAAAAAAATCCACAATCCAACCATTCAAGTTTGGACTTTTATCTTTTGAAAAAGCCTTTAAAATACTCGACAAATCTTCTAAAGTACACAGGCTCTCTAATTTAAGAGCTTCTTCAACTGTGACCATGCTAGGAAAGAGACTTGTTGATGCCCACTGCCGATCCCATCTTTTTAAAATAATTTACCGCCTTCGCTTTTAATTCTTTTTGGCTCGAAACTTCATGACATGTCTCCGTTTGAGTTTCCCAAATCTTTTCGATTTTTTCGATCACTAACAAAGTGATGAAAGTATTTTGTATTCCAATCCCCACTCTTTAACCAAAGCACCCAACTTCTCTGTCTTTAAGTATCTTCCCCCGCTACTAGAAAATTCGATCTCTCCAATTCCTTCTCTTTTATCATACATGTCAATTACTCATTGTTCAAATCTGTGAGGGATGAATGGTGTAAATCCACTTCCAAAATACCCAATTTTTGAGCCGAGAGGTTTTTGAAACGTGTTACCCACCTCTTTATAGCCGATTTTAAATTACAAATAAAAGGGAGAATGTAGAGCATTATATATTAATTTATCTTGCAAAAGCATTAATATCCATCGATGAAATCGAAATCGAATATTTGTATATGATTATTATGATGATGTGTTTATTGTTTACTCAGTGTTTATACACTTTGATTTTTATCTTAATGGGTAGATGTAAGAAGGAAGTGTCTCTTATATATTTATTCATTAATTGTTGAGTGACCTTGCTTATTATCCTCCCTTTCTTTTCTCCTATATACTATAAGAACAAAAATATTTACGAGTAATGCTATTACACAACATTTATTTTATATGTTTTTAAAAATAATTTATTAAATTATTTTAAATATATTTAAAATGTATATTTGAATTTTTTTTATAATAATTTTTTTCCATTATAAATAATTTTAATTTTTTCCATTACAAATAATTTATTTTTTTAATTTAATATTTCAAATTATTTGAGATACTTATATATTTAATATTTCAAATTGATTGAGATACTTAAATTGCAAAAGTTTATAAACTTTAATATAGGCTGAACTTGAACTTAATGGGACAATTATAGAAAAAAAGTATGCCTGCTAAGAACATACTCTACTACTTATTTATTTTCCTCCTAACAAATAATCTTATTTTAAATTATTTATTAAATTATTTTAATTTTAAATAATCTTATTTTAAATAATTTATTAAACAATTTCAATTTCAAT
>ML818133.1:21533-37903 GCA_009831015.1 Picea engelmannii
ATATATATATATATATATATATATATATATATATATATATATATATATATATATATATATATATATATATATATATATATATATTCAACATTTTTAAAAATAACATTGTAAATCATATATTTATTTATATTTCAATTTTTTTTTAAATAATACTGTAATATTTACATATATTTCAAAATTTTAAAAAATAACATTGTAAATCTATTTACATACCATTTTTAAATGTTTATATTGCTTAAATTATTAATTATATTGTTTAAATTATATTTTATTATTTATAATATATATTTTTTATCATATATTTAAAAAAAAGTTAGTTTATAAATTTTCAATTTATATTATCATATTTTTTAAAAATTACATTATTAAACGATATTATTTTATATGATTATTTAATATCTATTTACTTCATTTTAAAAGTTTAATTATGGTGATTTTCAAAAACTTCTCTTAATGCTTTTCTAACATTATGGTGATTTTCAAAAACTTCTCTTAATGCTTTTCTAACATAGAAATACATTTTTAAAAAATCACAAGTAACTCTTTATCTTTTTAAGGTTTCAACATAGAAACAAAATTTTAAAGAATTACAAGTAACCCCTTACCTTCTTAAAGTTCGATAAACTAATTAGATATCAATGAACATTTATCATCATCATCATTATAACTTAAATTACATTTGACAATATATTTTATCATTTATAATATGCAATTTCCATCACATATCTATAAAAATTTGTTAAATTAAAAATTTTCAATTTATATTATTATATTTAATTAAAATCCATATAAATTGTAACCTCTCAACATTTTAATTACTTGTCTCATAGTTACCATCTAAAATTAACATAATGAAATTTAGAAAATATATATTGAGTGAAGGTTTGAATACAATTAATATGTGAATTTTAACTAAATACTTTATAATATTAATATGTTTTATGTAATGTAGGTGAAAGCATAAAAATAGATAGTAATTTATGGTTTATGGAGTAAGGTTGGAGAGGGATTACAAAGTTTCATTTTTTAAGTTGAGAAAAGAATCAACAAAATATCTAAGAGAGTTTGCATGAGTTTAGATTCTTAGTCTAATTTGTCAATCAAGATTTTCTTTCAATCTCTCATTTGAGGTTTTTAATGTTTAAAAAAGGTTCACCCCACGCTTATTTTCATCTCTCGAATAAGAAGAGGACATCATTATCTAGGCTTATTTTCATTCTCTCGAACGAGAAGAGGAGATCATTATCTAGGCTTATTTTCAATTTCTCAAACAAGAAATGAAAAATAATATCACCTACATGCACCTCCAAGGCATTCAAGGAATGAAAAATAATATCACCTACATGCACCTCCAAGGCATTGGTTATTTGAATTTTCCACACCCAAGCTCAGGTAAGTTTTGTTTTTTGTCATGTGGTTATACTCCTCCATGTAAGCTTCATTGCTCATTTTAAGCAATGTTGGTGTATTCGAAGACAATTTGTAGGGATAGGAACATTGATGAGGGTTCTAAGCCCCAATATTATTACATTTAATACCCTTGTTAATAGGATTTGTAAGGTAAACAAGGTTTAAATGGTTATAGGGTCTTTAGGGAAATACATCATATGAGAACTCGAAGGAGATTTGAACTTTGGATTATTAAAATAAATAGTATATCATGCCTAATTTATCTAATGATATCCTTTTGTATACTAGTGAATAAAAAATGGTAAGCCATAAGGGGTAAGATGGTCACTAAAGGAAAAGTCATCGTTAGCATCTGAACCAATATCTTGACCTACAAATCACCTTAATACGTTATCTCTTGGAGTGCGCATCCTAGCTCTCTGTCATACCAATAGCCATTGCCCATCCCAAGCAAGCCCCATTTATGTCTTCTTTGTGGGTACAATACAATAAATGTCATTTCTCTTACTAGTCCAACTTGAGAGAATGACAATGGGGTTTGGTTTGTTCTCCCCCTTTTTTTACCAGTGGTGTCAATCTCTTGGATTTGTGGGTTTAGGGATTCCTCAATAATTGAAAAAGGTAAACCCTCACTTATATTTTTAATTATGTTTGTATCTCGTGGAGAACATACTGATTGGGTAGAGGTGCCTTCCACTTACTTGCTTTCAATGTATGCCTAAACATCAAAATATAAAAGTTTTGGCTATAAACCATTGTCCAATGTAATGTCCCCATTTTTGGATGTTTCTATGTTACAGAGTGGGATGCCTACCTGAGTAGCCAGATGGGGGTGATAGTGACTTTAGGAGACATTGAGGGGTTTTATTGGGCCCAACTTGCAACATTCATCATATTTCATCATCACGATCCATTCCACACAACTTGTCTTTGGTTTCATTGCATTTCGACGATTTCCATAATTTTGAGTTATTATGGAGCATATTTTAATTAAATTCAGTAAGGAGGTCATTTTGGGCATAATACTTGGAGAAAACTCTTAGTGTGATATCTCATTGGAATCGGGAGGAAGAGAACTATAGGATAAGATGATGAGAAGTGACTTTCAGTGGCTGGAGAATCCATAAGGACAAATTTAAATCACTTTTTAGAGGGAAAAAGGTTAATTAATTAATAAAGTGATTTTATTAAGGAATATTAAAATAAAGTAAAAGTCACTTGGAGAGAAAAGATGAACAGTGGTATAAAAGAGAGATAGGGGCTTCTATTCTCTCATTATGTTGATTGTTATTTTTTATGTATGACTTCTTAACTAGAGAGCCCATGGTATTTGGGGGTTTTGACTGAATAAACCCTAGAGATCAACAAGAGAGTGAAATATTCTCTTGTTCTTGATCCAAACTTAACCATGAAAGTGAAATATTCCTCCCTCGCCATTTTAGTTTAGTTCCATTTCAGTTGAGGAAGAAGGGTGCAGATTTGGAGTCTTTATGCAGAGCTAGGGCGCATTGTTCATGAGAGAAGAGTTTGTGGGAGATTAAGGTGCTTGGATATGGAAGTGATTCCACTTAAGAGTTGTTAGATATCTCTAGGGAGTCTTTTCTCATTACTTTTTGGAGGGTTTACATGTCGTATTCACCATTTCTCTCAATGGGGCAAAATTCTTGAGGAGTGCACAATTATATTTGGGGCCATTGATTGGGAGGTTTTAGATCTGCATGAAACTTCCAAGTGATCACTTTCCATGACCATGAATCTTCATATCTATAGGTTTGCAACTTCTCTTGGGATTTTGGAGATCATATATATATTTGTGAAGTTGGGTGTATTTCCTAAGGGAGAGGACGCCTCTGTTCTTAGGGATATGGTTATTTGGAGGCCAGCTAGTTAAGCTACATCCCAAAGACTACTCCTATCATCTTGAGGTCATCATATCGATATTCTATCAGAGTTTTGCAAGAGTTTTAGGCCATCATAGAGGAGGTCGTACCATCCTTAGTCTATTCCATCTAGGAAGTGCACATTGTGCTAGAGAAGGCATCACCTACAACAAAGGGGAAGAGTTAGATCTTAGAGATCTTTGGTATTCATCTTGGGGAGGAATTTGGAAGCCTATATATTCATTCTATTGTACTTTGGAGGCATTATCAACCACACTCATTATTATTCTATCTATGATCCAGACTTACTCTATTATTGTAATGAGGTTAGCATATTTACTAAATAAAATCAGATCTGAGGTACTTGTGGTTATTTCTTGTGTTACTTATATTGCATCTTGTTGATTATATTCCATTACTATATCTATATCATTTACTTGCTACAAACACAATAAAATTCATCATCATAAACATCAGTGCAACTCAAGAATACTAAATCAACAAACTGTTTGACAAAATACCACAACAAGAAAATACTAAAACTTAAAATGTTCCAAGCAAAGCCACTTGGTAACATTATAGTGGTATTAGAGCGAAAGTCCTTCGCCAACATGTGATAAGCATTGATGATCTAGAGGAGAAATGTATTTTGCAAAGGAGATCATATATTGTGATGAGGAATATCAAGCCCTTAGTGAGACATTCAGGGCTCAAGTAACATTCCAACAATTTGTAGACATAAAAAATCCTAGGTGGAGCAAAGATGAGGTTGCATTATGGGCCAAGAATATGGAAGAAGTCAATTATTGGAGAAAAATAACAAAGGAAAACAGATCCAAAGTAGTTAGGGAAGTAGATACATCACCACATGCTAGCAGATTGAAGAGAGCACAGATTGAGTGTACAACCGTTAGGACAAGGGAACTTTGCTATAGTTGCAAAGAAACTTGGGATTCAGATCACATATGCAGGGGTAAAAGGAGAGTGCATTACACTGAGGTGCACTATGATAGTGATGAGGAGGATATATATGCGGATGAGGCCTTAGATGCCTCATTGGAGCAGTCCCATGACTCTTGCGCAATTGATGGACAGAGTTATGACCAAGGTGCTTGTGAGGATGCAGATGTATTCACACCTAGGCATGATGAGATTCAGAGGCTAGATGACCCACCTTTGGGTAATGACAATATTTCTAGGGAGCCTTGCATTGTTGAGGAGGATCTTACTATGGAGTTGAGTATGGCACAATCCTTACCTTTCCAGTCACTTATGGTATACATGACACAAGAGGATATCAGTGGCATTCTGGATGTGGTAGAGGAGCCTTGTGTAGTACTTGAACACAAGGGACATATGGATTTGTAGACCCAACATGAGAGGCACGACTTGGAGACAAAGGACTATATACATACCTATCAATTTAGGGAGAGTGAGTCACCTCTTTTGGGGAGTTCATTGATAGATTAGGTTGGGGATACCGACATATTGATGGGGAACTTACTTCTGGGACCAGTCTACAGTGACAAGGATACTTCCCTTGTTGGTTGGGATGACCATATCACATGTCTGGACACATCTGTATGGGATCCGGGAACAAATGATCTTAGTAGGGTGAGTGCACAGGAGGATACAACTCTATGATCCTTGTTACCATAGATATGTTCTTATGAAAATTTTATTGGAAATTGTTGGCACAGGGGCAGACCCAGGGTTCAACTCTACAAAAATGCACCAAAAAAAGCCTAGCTACCAACCCTTTCAGCAACACCTGTGAAGCAGATGAAGTCTCACCTGAGGTAGAGGCAGGGGTGGTTGCAGAACTCAGGTGTTTGAAACCTTAGCTGGGACATAGATCTGTGATTCTAATACTTAATAGAGCACTTAGCATCGTTAGTTCATCATTGTTTACCCAATATCTACTCCGCAGAGAAAACAGAGCATCGCAACACTCACCCTGATCTAATGTATTTAAGCACTTAGCATATATAAATGGATCAGATCTAGCAGATTCAAGCACTAAGCATATTCACTTATATCAGATCTAACATCCAAATTCATCATAAGAACAAAGCATAAATAGATCTATCTATCTATCTATATTAAGCACTTAGCAAATAACACATAAATACATCAGAACATTGCACAAAGCATAATAACACAGTATTTACATGGTTTACCCCCACCTTGGGGCTACGTCCACCAACTCTTCTTCTTTATTAGCTTCAATCAGTCATCTACATGCACAAAGCCACAAAAACCCTACTCCGCATAGGACAGAAGATCTGCACAGCTCACTAGATCCTTCTTCCTTGCGTTACAACACACAACCCTTCATAGTCTGTTACAACCACTTGCACTTAGCTCTGCAAGTCTCTCACAGTATGCACGAAGAACTTACAAGCCACTCTTGCCCTTAGCACTTAGCTTATCGGCCTCATCACATAGATCCACTTCTTACATTGCCTAGACATCTATTTATAGTTTACAAAATAGGCCTAAACATGGGTAAACCCATGGGACGACATCCCATACCCATTACATATTCTCATAACCCAAAAAGGACCCAAAAAGGGGCCGAGATCCCAGGATCTCTGCTTCGTCTTGCACTCTGTCTTCGACAGGCTGTCGAAGTCCCAAAATAGGTCGACATGACCAAGAATCTCCCAAAACTTGGTCAAGGGCCAACATGCCCCCAACACTCACTCATGACTCGTCCCGAGTCACTCTGGTCTGACTAGTTCTGCTTCGAACGCCTTGAGCTTGGCTCGAGATGCTTCGAATTTTTGTTGTGCTACGAACTCCTTTTCAATGAGCTCTTGGATGACTGCATCATTGATAGGCCCCTCTAGACACTATTCAGTTGTAGTGGCAACCTTCTCTAGCTCTGCTCCTTGGCCTTCTACCTCTGTAAACACTTGGTAGGCCTCGTCTTGTATGGGTTGGAGCCTCTGAGTTACTTCCATAAATCTGCTCTAGATAGTATGGATTTGTTGATGTACAGTGTGTTTCTCTTGGGAGTGCTTCATTATTTCCACAGCTAACAGGGACTTCAACTGCACCTGTATCTTTTCGGCTTGATACTTCACCTCTTGGAGCTGCAACTCCAGTGCCTTCAATTCTGGGTTCTTTGTGAGTTGCTTGTAGGTCTGGGCACTACGATCGATGAGTTGCTTACATTCTAGGGTAAGAACCTTTAGCCTTTCCGCTGCGCTCCGGGCGATTGCTTCTCTTTGGTCTCTTACGTTTTGTGGGGTCTTAGGTACAGTACGTAGCTCCAAATATGTTATGTGTTGTTGTAGCTGCTGGATGGCTTCTGCAAGCTGGTTCACCTACTGTGTAACTCGGTCTTCTACCTTGATTTCTATGACTATCACATAGTGAAGTGCTCTATTGACCACTTCTTTTACTTCGAGTTTCTCTGCGAGCAACTGTTCCTTTTCTTGTTGTAGCTAAGCTTTTTCTTCATCAAACTTCGCTTGGAGAGAAATTTTTTCCTATTCTGCAACATTGCGTTGCTCTACGATTACTCCTTGTACTTGTGTCAAATCCTGGGTGGCTCGTTCTGTTTCTTCCTATGCCCGTCGAAGGTGAGCTTCGATTGTATCAGCTATGCAGTGGAGTTGGGTTGTCTCATCTCCCAACTCTGGTTCTCTCGGCACAGTGGAGACTGCGCAGCTGGACTGTAGGGCCTATTGTACCCCTCAGAATTCAGTCTCAATTCGATCATACATCTCCTCTTGCTTTGATTCTTTCTTCTCTGCTATTTCCAGCGAAGCATCATTCAGGGCCTCTATGAGGAAGTTGAAGTCATCAGAGGTGAGGACAGTCTGCATCTTCGTCATGGAGGCTTTTGATTTCTTCTGAGAAGAAGGTTTCAGAGGTGAACCTTTCCTCTTCTTCAGGGGATCAACCTCGTCTCCTTGCTTCTGTTCGACTTATTTTTCATCTAACTCTTCGCCATCACCTCCTTTCTCTGGTGATATGGAAGTAGTTTTCACAGATGCGTTATCTATCTCTTGGACTTCTCCAGTCTTCTTTGTCTTGCTAGGTCCGGGTGTATCATGCGTTGTTTCTGGACTGTTGATGTCGGATATCTCTGCAGGGTATGCTAGTATAAGGAGGTCTGTTGACCAGTCCTTAATGATCTTCTCCAAGTCTTCCTCTGTCAGCTTGTAGTAGGACTAAAGTTGTTGCTTGTGTTCATCGGCGCACACTGTAATATAAATGAAATGTCGATCTGCGATGAACTTCATCAAAGGCCGGAACCGGTGTAGAGCATTCAGGGTCATGCAAGGCTTAGACTGGATGGATGTCTTCAGCTGGTTGTAGTAGGTATGAAAAAAAACATTTGATTGCCACTGTTTATTCATATCGTTTGAATACCATAGTGTACTAAACTTTGTGGTCAACGATTTAAAAGGTTCTATGTCCAGGAAGGTCACACCTTCTAGCATATCCCAGGTGATGAACGTGATTAGGATCAAGATCCAACTAAAATGGAATTCATAACCTTGATCTTGCGCTTCTCTGCAGTCAAGTTCCAACTGGTTTACTAGGTACTTCGCCCAATTCATCTGAAGGCCTTATGTGCACTTCCCTGTGAGGTCAACTACGAAACCGATGACTTGGGTAGGTCGATTATTTCTTACTAACTTCCCTACAATCATCTGACAAGTGAGGCGCACTTCGCCACTCTATATAGAAGATACTTTATAGCCTCACATTCCTTTATCGACGTCGCCATAAGTGTCCTTGATCTTCTAAGCTAGAGCGCGATCAACGGCTTTTCTTGGATGAAATTCCTGTGGGTCAGGAACTTGCATACTCAGGCTTGTGATCCTATGGATCAATTTCAGATCAACTATTATACGATAGTTTAGCCACAAGTAACCACCATGGTAACAATACAGCAGCAGCATGACACATGCATTCACCTTCTGGTGTCTACCAAAGTGGGGAATCTTCATGACATTCAACGGGGTGGACTGCGCGAGGTCCATAGTCCACTGCTGAGGGACGATCTTTGAGTTTTTCCATTTAGTCCTAGTCAGGTACTTATGTGGGGCGAGCATACCATAAACCTTGCGATCTCCAAGGTTGAAGTCGCTAAACTTCAACACTGCAATCCTATCTCGGTCTGCGCGGATCCCTTTCGGGAGGTACGCAGTGACCAATGCGTACTCAAAATATCTAGGTACGTTGTCTCGATTTACTGTGCCGCTCAGAGGTGGTATGTAGGTGGGTAATATAGTCAAAATCAATTTGGCATTCACTAAGTCATCCCTGTGCTTGGTTCTCTTTTCATCAGATGGTCGGGATGGTCTGGATCTGCAAGTAGTCGATGGAGAATCCTACACTGTTCTCGTCGATGAAGCTTGTACGCCTGTAGACATCGACATGACTCTTTCAGTCATCAGGTCGATCATAACTTCTTCAACAACTCTCTCTGCAATGCTCAACTCATCCGACATACATACTCGGGGTTGGAAATATCGAGTTCAGAGGGTAACTTAGACACGACAATGAGATAGAAGGAAATATCAAAATAGTCACTGTATAAAATCAACAAGTCTGCGAGCTCAAATCCACGTTTAGCAAAAGTGGTCTCGGTGCATGGTGCAACGGGATAAATAGGTAACTCAGAAATGGGTTGCTTGCAACGGGTATGAAGCCTTCATTAACTCGGTTCTATCCGTTATGGTATGGTCCAATGGTTTGATGGCGAACCATAATTGCCTTTCTGCCCGTTCGAAGGGTTGGTCGAACGGTTACAATGTCTCCAACAGCTATATTTCTTCACCATGGAAAAGTGCCATGTGTCGTTGTTCTGATATCCCGACGAAGCTCCAATTTTGCAAATTTTTCTTCTGCGAGGTTTCTTCTGGATCTTTCTGCAACTTTTTAATCTTACCTCTCTTCTTAATTAGCTTTCTATCCTTCTTCCCAGTGATCTTCATCTCGGTATGTCTTTTTCCATTCTGATTTTTATCTTCTATTGGCATAGTTACTTCGCGTTGTTGAGATTCTTTCCTAAGATTCGAGAGTGATCCTTCTTCTTTATCTGGATTAGGTACTTTAATATTCTGTGGGTCTTCTAGTGTTCTTGCAGCTTCGACATCCGGGTCTCTGGTGCTAAATGGCTTTGATCTGTTCTTTTGTTCTTCAATCAAGTGTGCGATCCTTCTAGTCATGAATTCTTTTAACTCTTGCTTCTTCTACTCTAAAACTACTTGTTCTTCTTGCCTTCTGGCCTGATCCCTTTCAATCCAAGTTTTTCCTAGTAGCATGGTAAATGGTGCACTATCCTCAATAAATTTAATAACCTCAAAATCTTCTTATGTCGAAGCTCCATTAACATTCCTTTGAATAGTCATATTCCTCCTAATGAAGGAATCATAACAGGCCTCCCTATAGCTTCCCAAGTTCTCTTTGTCATGATATTCACCTATGTTTCCTCATATAGAACACAGTCAATGTCGAAATCTCCTATTCTTTCTTCAAGGCATTCCTTTTCTTTGAAGATCTCTGATAATCTGACATGTTGGTGGTCATTCAGGGTTTCTTTTATCTGTAACAATACTCTATCTGATTCTTTCTGGGGTTCTGCCACTTCTGGATCTTCCTTAGGGTTTTATTGATTCATATTCATTCTTTCAACCTTAGCAATCATTCTAGGGCAATCCAATACTTATGGTCCATAGCTTTACAACAAAGACAACTAGGTATTCTCCCAAGGAATTCTTTGGAAAGATGTCCTAGTTTTATGCAATTGTAGCAGAGTGTTAATCTTCTCTTTCTTTTAAATGATCCTCGGCCTTTCCTGTACTACGCGCTAGGATCTTGGTAGCTAACCTGCAAATGATTCTTTCTAGGATCCTTCATCCACTCGTTAGTCCAAACATTCTTTCTATGCATAGGTATAACATATTTTTCACTATTCTTATCAGATCTACTCATATAAAATCTTATTTCATCTATTAATACCCTAGTTTTCAAGCTAGGATAGAATCTATCAAACATACCTAGATCCATACTATTAAAACAAAAATTTTCACAAAGCTTTTAGATCTAGAACTTTTCAAATATCTTTACCTTTATCAGATCACAGAGCTTTCAGATTTTACCTCTTTTAAGCAAAAATTGTCACTTTTACCTTTCTCGGAGCACAAAGCTTTCAGATCTTCCCTCTTTTCTTCAGATTGGACTTATTTTCTTTAGCACAAAGCTTATCAAACTAAGTAGATTATTGTGCACTAGAGCGACAGGTCTATGCAGAGAGCTTTCACAATTTCAAGTCGGATCTTTGCACAAATATTTTTCTTCCTCAGTTCCCAACAATCACAGTTTCAGGTCCTGGCAATGGAACCATTTGTTGGCACAGGGGAAAACCTAGGGTTCAACGCTACAAAAATGCACCAAAAAAACCCTAACTATCAGCCCTTTCGGCAACACCTGCGAAGCAGATGAAATCTCACCCGAGGTAGAGGCAGGGGTGGTTGCAGGACTCAGGTGTCTGCAACCTTAGCTGGGACACAGATATGTGATTCTAATACTTAATAGAGCACTTAGCACCATTAGTTTATCATTGTTTACCCAATATCTACTCTGTAGAGAAAATAGAGCATCGCAACACTCACCCTGATATAATGTATTTAAGCACTTAGCATATATAAATGGATCAGATCTAGCAGATTCAAGTACTAAGCATATTCACTTATATCATATCTAACATCCAGATTCATCATAAGCACAAAGCATAAATAGATCTATCTATCTATCTATCTATATCAAGCACTTAGGAAATAACACATAAATACATTAGAACATCGCATAGAGAATAATAACACAATATTTACGTGGTTCACCCCCACCCTGGGGCTACGTCCACCAACTCTTCTTCTTTATTAGGTTCAATCAGTCAAATACATGCACAGAGCCACAAAAACCCTACTCCGCATAGGACATAAGATCTGCACAACTCGCTAGATCCTTCTTCCTTGCGTTACAACACGAAGCCCTTCACAGTCTGTTACAACCACTTGCACTTAGCTCTACAAGTCTCTCACAGTATGCATGAAGAACTTACAAGACACTCTTGCCCTTAACACTTAGCTTATTGGCCTCATCACATAGATCCACTTCTTACATTGCCTAGACATCTATTTATAATTTACAAAATAGGCCTAAACATGGGTAAACCCATGGGCCGACATTCCATACCCATTACATATTCCCATAACCTAAAAAGGAACCAAAAAGGGGCCAAGATCCCGCGATCTCTGCTTTGTCTTGCGCTCCGTCTTTGACAGGCTTTTGAAGTCCCAAAATAGGTCAACATGACCAAGAATCTCCCAAAACTTGGTCAAAGGCCAACAAAAATACTTTTTCTCTTGTTGTTCTTGTTTCGGGCAGGTCATAAGAAATAACTCTTAGAAGAAGTTACAGTGACAGTTGCAAAACATGGAGTAGATGACTCCATCAAGTGGTGAGTCATGTGATCTTACCAAGTACCAATTCTAAAGAAAGCGTGGTAAGAAAAATGAGTTTTGGATCCGATACACTCAGATGTGTGTGGACCAATGTCAACCTCCTCACTAATAAGGAGAGTGTTAGTGTCAGAAGTCACTCCTGGATTGCTTGCAGGAGCTGAGCCCGATGCCCATCAGTTTTATGTCACGGTTGTTTATAGATGGGTGATCGAATGGAGGTAAACTCAAAACGATAGTGTTCCAACTCTGAAACCAGGCCAGGTATGCATGAGCAAGTGAGGTCTTGCGTAAATTTCAGACAGTGAGCTGCAGTAAAGGGTGAACAGGCGGAAGACTTATACAAGAGAAAAGTGGAGGTCTGTTATAAACAACAGGTTTCTAACAGACTGTAGAGGAAGGCATTTAAACACAAGATCGGCTTACATTCAAACACAAAGCCAGAGGACACAATTATGTGATAATAAACCCTTTATCATAACAGAACTGCAATAATTCGCACGAGATAGTAGTTCACGAACCCTCTTAGCATGAGATGAAAATTAGACGGAGTAAGAAGAACTGTCTGTCATAAAACAAGAAATCTCATATACAGATGCATAAGCTGAAAGCTAGAATAGCTGTTAAAACATTACAGTAGGGAGCTCTGCTCAACCATCGATGCTTACAAAATGGAAACAATGCCTACATATACTCTTCCCTTCCTTTCGCCCAGTAGAGGCGTCTCAGAACTTTCAATGGGTGTCATCTCCTAAATCAAATATGTCCTTTGTTCCACTGTCATACCCCTCTTTAGTTCAGCATGGCTCACGCCAGGGGGTAGTTGGGCCCTTTGAATGCTGAATTGGCGTGTGTAGGTTCCTCTAGCGAGTTGAAGACTCGGTGTGGCCTTCCTGAAGAGAACCGGTACAGGGGACCCTCCCGGGTAGACTTTTATCCAGGACCTCCATACTCTGCAATAAATGAGTGATGCGAGGTTTCACCCACCCTCTCTCTTCTTTATCCATTCCGAGCAGGTATTGGGATCCAGATCACGTCGAACTGGAGTCTGAAGAGCACAGTGCCCCCCTTCTGAGACTTAGTTCGGAACCTTAGGCCAAATGAAAACAAAAACGCCCCTCTTCCAGACCTCCTTCTTGATGACCAGACGCCAAAACCATGGGCCCGAATCTGGGCGCTTTCGGAGCTTCGAGATTCGGGGTTTCGAGGGGTGAAGTGATGAGGGGATCTTACCGCGCGAATTCCCGAACGCCGATGTGAAGTAGATGCGTGCCGCGCGTCCTTCGGATGGACGACCCAGATATTATTTACTATTATAAAGAGGTTGTCCCCCCTTTTACCCGCTCGCTTGATATGACCTGGGGTCGAGACCCTGGGCTTCGATCGAAGGGTGCTTCGGAGTTTCGCCGATTGGCACTTCCAAGTGCAATGAGCTGAGAGCTCCCTGTTTCCCAAAACCCCGATCCGCGATATGCCGATAGGTTTCCACCTGTCCCAGTGAGATCTGACGGTCCAGATTTGTTTTGAACCATGGCGCTTCCCCTTGCTAGACCCTGGGCAACTGGTCGGCCCCGAAAAACCCGATGGCCATCGATCCGCTTCTATGGATGGATCTCGGCCGCCGATGGAAAAACTTTTCCCGCCCGCTTGACTTGCTGCTAAAAAATGAGATTCTCTCGTGCTATGCTCGGGTGCTTCCCATGCAAACTGCAGACTTGGTTACGCCTGATCCCAAGACAATAAATATCGCTAACATTAGGCTCCATGGGGGATAGAGTCATCCCTGCGATGCTCTAAGAACTCCCTCTGCAGCTTCAG
Source organism: Picea engelmannii (assembly GCA_009831015.1). Classification (NCBI taxonomy): domain Eukaryota; kingdom Viridiplantae; phylum Streptophyta; class Pinopsida; order Pinales; family Pinaceae; genus Picea; species Picea engelmannii. The sequence goes on from ML818133.1 coordinate 35,131, forward strand.
TGCCTTGCTATTGGGCTATGGAGTCACCTATTAAGCCGAAAACATGTAAAAAGAAAATAAAACAAGAAAATAGGACAATATTTACAAACAGAGGAGCCGTCTAAGGCTCAAAAAAAACATTTTTTCAAAAAATGCCCATTCACTGGGTTGTTGAAAACCTCTTCACCCTCCAGATCCTGTAATCCATATGTGTTGTTAGAGAAAATCTCAGAGATTTTAAAGGGGCCGATCCAGAGGGCGTCGAACTTGCTATGCTTGCCTTTATCCTGTCTGGGTGTGTCCCATTTAAATACCAAATCCCCGATCTCAAACTCCCTTTTCTTGACCTTCCTGTCAAAAGCCTGTTTGATCTTCTGCTGATGACTGTAAGCCGCGTCCCTCACTTGTTCTCTGATCTGCTGCACTTCCACTATCTGATGAATTATTCTGATCATATGATCTGGTTCTCCCTCGTAGTCTTGAAAGAACTTCGCCACAAGTAAGGCGAGCTGAGTAGGGAAAACTGCCTCTGCTCCGTAGACTAGTTGAAACGGCGAAGTGCCCAGAGACTTCTTCGTTGTGACACGATCGGCCCATAGAGAAAATTTCAACTTTGAATCCCAAGCTCTTTTGTTATCCTCTAACAATCTTTTGATGATCTTTATCAGGCTTTTGTTAGAGGATTCCGCTAAACCATTGCCCTGGGGATAGTAGGGGGTGGAGTGAATTATCGAGATCTGGAACTGCTCACAGAACTTAATTAGAGGTTCAGATTTGAAAGACGCAGCGTTATCGGTGATGATCCTGCTGGGACAGCCAAATTGGACTATGATATCCTCCAGGAAGCTAATAATTACTTTGTGTGATGCCCTTCTGGTGGGGACAGCTTCTATCCACTTTGTGAAATAATCTGTTGCAGTCAGGATCCATCTGTGCTGACCACTTGAGGGAGGATGAATCTCTTCGATGAAGTCCAACCCCCACTGCTGAAAAGGTGCCGAAGCTACTATGGGTTTTAATGGTAGCGATTTGAACTGTTGTTTTCCTGAGAACCTTTGGCACTTTGATCTCCCTGCAAACATCGGGGAATAAAGTGGGCCAGTAATACCCAGATCAGAGTATCTTGTGAGCTGTGGTCTTCCAGAAATGATGACCCCCGCAAAGGCCACTATGAAAATCAAACGTAACCTTCTGGGCCTCCTGCGGGTCCAGGCATCTCAGAAATACCCCTAGAGGGTCTTTCCAGTACAAGGCTTGGTCGATGAGGCAATACCTGACCGCCTTGAGCTTTAGATCCCTTGCTTTGCTTTTTCCCATTCCATCGGGGGGCTTCAAATCCTGCAGAAAATATAGAATGTCACGATACCAGGCACATTCTGCCAGCAATAAGCCATCTTGAGAGCATTGACTGGGTGATTCAGCTTGCTGAGATCCTAGGCGAGTATTGATGAAACTAACTCCCAAGGCTTCGCAGTTGGATTCAGCCAGTAGCTTGGCTAAACCTTGCCCCTTAACCAACTTGGTGGGTTTTATTTCTACGTCAAATTCCAAAATTTTTGCGATCCATCGACCTCTTTTCCCATCTACGTCGGGCTACACAAGGATGTCCTTCACAGAGGATGAAGGAACATATGCTATTACTTTTGAATGCAAGACATAGACTCTGAAATCTTTAAGATCTTTCACTAAGGCATAGGCTTGCTTCTCCATGATTTCATACCTGCTCTCTGCGTCTCTTAACGTCCTGCTGAAGAAGGCGATGGGCTGCTCACGCCCTTCCTCATTTTTTTGCAGTAAGACCGCCGCCACTGTATCCCAGGAAGCAAAGGAAAAAATCAGGAAATCCTTGGAATAATCAGGACTGATTAGCACAGGCGCCTTAGTCAATGCCTTTTTTATCCGGTCAAAAGAGGCCCTAGGCTCAGTGGTCCATCTCACCTCGCTTCCCTTTCTGAGCATTGTTGTGATGTGTTTTACCAATTCAACAAAATTTGAGACAAACCTCCTCAGAAAATTAATTTTCCCCAAAAAGGCCTGAACCTCCTTTTTAGACCTGGGAAGTGACAAGGCTTGAATTGCCTCCACCCTGCTGGGATCAATTATCACTCCCTCTGTCGATACTATATGTCCCAATAACTTCCCTTCCTGCATAGCAAACAGGGACTTCTTGGGATTCAGGGAAAGACCAAATCTCCGACACTTCGAGAAAACCTTCCTTAAGTGACAGGGGTGCTCTTTATCAGACCTGGAGAAAACCGTGATGTCATCTAGGTAGATCACTACGAACTGGTTTTTTTCTCCGATGAAGGCTATATCCATGGCTCGCTGAAATGTTGCTCCTGCATTCATTAGCCCGAATGGCATTTTGGCATACATGAATGTGCCCCAAGGAGTGGTGAAGGTTGTCTTCTCCCTGTCCTCAGGCATGACCGATATCTGATTATAGCCAGAAAACCCATCGATCATGGATATCCTGGATGCACCAATTACCCTCTGCAATATATGTTCCATTTTAGGTAGGGGGTGATTGTCTTTCTTTGAGCTTCTATTCAGGTTCCTCAACTCGACACAAAGCCTGATTTCTCCGCTTTTCTTCCTTACTGGGACCAAATTGGCTACCCACTCGGAATATCTCAAGGGGACAATGATTCGTGCATCCAACAACTTTTTAACTTCCTTCTCCATGACGAGAAGCAACATGGGATTTATCTGTCTTAGCTTCTGCCTGAATGGCCTAGCCTCTTCCTTCAACGGGATCTTGTGCTCGATGACAGATGTGTCATACGTCTTGAGG
>ML818133.1:51026-77752 GCA_009831015.1 Picea engelmannii
CGCACATCCCCTCTCAGCAGTTCTGCAATAAATTCAATAATATTCAATCTATCATTTACATCACATATTCATACTTATGAGTTTTGCCATAGTCCTTGGCTAGTTCAGTTATATTTACAATCTGGGGGAAATAGGGTGTTACACATGGCTAGAGGGTTCTCCCAGTAGGAGGGAGAATACTATGATGAGATGATTGCTCCAGTTGCCAGATACACCTCTATCATATCTCTTGCAGCATCCATGGGTTGGAGTTTACATCAGATGGATGTAAAGACGGTTTTTTCTCAATGGAGTAATTGAGGAAGAAGTATACATAGAGAAACCTCAAGGTTTTGGGGTACACCCGAGAGAAACCCGTGTATGTATGGACTCAAGCAAGCTCTAAGAGATTGGTGCAGAGCCTCTCATTGTTCAATGTAAGAGGGATTTAGCCTTTGAATTTGATCTGAAGGATCTTGGTATCATGCATTATTATTTGGGACTAGAAGTACAACAGAAGCGTGGTGAAATCTTTCGGTGGAAACAAAAGTATGTTGTAAATATTCTTCAAAAGTTTGGGATGATGGATTGAAAATCCATGACAACTCTCATGGTAACATATTTGAGAAATTTGAGAGGCCCTGATTTTGATCCAATAGACTCATCCCTGTACCAGCAATTGATTGACTCCTTGATGTATTTGGTGAATACTAGGTCGGACATTTACTTTGTTGTGAACATGTTGAGCCAGTTTTAGGTGGAACCTAGACAAGAGCATTGGATAGTTGCAACACATATCTTAAGATATATTTGTGGGACGATAACTTATGGTTTGAGATATGCCTCAAATAGTGATGTACCACTGCATGGATTTATTGATTTAGATTGGGTAGGGAGTGCAGATGACAGAAAGAGTACTTATGGTATGTGTTTCCGTATGGGATCCGCTATGAAATCATGGGCTAGAAGGAAACAGAATTATGTTGCACTCAACACTACAGACGCAGAGTATATTGTATCTTATGATGCATGTAAGGAAGCAGTGTGGCTCCGTAAGTTGGTTTCTGGACTATTTGATCAGGTGTTGGATTCAACTATGATATATTGTGATAATCAGAGCTTTGTGAAGCTCTCAAAGAACCCGATGCTCCATGACAGGTCGAAGCCCATTGAGATCAAGTACTATTGTCTAGAGGGGAGAAGTGGTTCTCCAATATATCTCCATTGATGAGCAAATTGCAAATATTTTGATGAACCATTGGTCCAAGATAAAGTTTTCATACTTGAGAGACAAGCTGGGGCCCGTGGAGACTGATTCCTTGGTTGAAAGGGAGGATATTACTTCCTTGGTTGGGAGAGAGCATTGATATGTGGCATCATGGACTGTCAATGAGCTGCGGATTTGTATCATGCTAGTACAACTTAGAGACGATCAAACAACTTAGAGATGATGCTTTCATCATGCTAGATATGATCATGCTAGTACATCTTATATATGATACAGATGGTTGGAGTTGTTGATACAGTGACCTGGGGATCATTGTGCTAGTACAGATTAGAGGTGGACATACAACTTAGAGATGATGCTTGCATCATGCTAGTACAACTTAGAGACGATGATGGTGAGCCACATCATGCTAGATATGGCCATGCGAGTACAACTTAGATATGACATACAACTTAGATATGATGTATTGACATCATGCTAGATATTTCATGTTAGTATGGTTTAGAGATGACCATACAACTTAGAAATGATGAAGGGGATAGTGTCATGCTAGATATGATCATGCGAGTATAGCTTAGAGGTGGCATACAAATTAGATATGATGTATTGACATCATGCTAGATATGTCATGTTAGTACGGCTTAGAGATGACCATACAACTTAGATATGACACAGTGAGGAATTGATCTACATCATGCGAGTACAACTTAGAGGTGGCATACAACTTAGATATGATGTATTGGCACCATGCTAGTTATGTGATGCTAGTACGACTTAGAAATGATGTATATGATACTCTGGATCATGCCAATACAACTTAGATATGATGCATTCACATCATGATAGTATGGATTAGAGGTAATGCAAATGATGACATTGTTGATGTAGGATGATATCAGATGATATGATTTAATTGTTGTGGAGATTGTATGTCTCTAGACAATAGTTGTATCCTATTGTGGTGGATTTGTTCCACTGGTAGTGATTTTGTGTCACTGGTTAGTAGTTGTATGCTACTAGGAGTGGTTATGTACAACTAGGAAGTAGTTGTGTACTACTATGGATAGACACAGTTGTGTTCTATTGGATGACATTGTAGAAGTTGTATGCTACTATCTGATTTCCATGGAGACTACCACTAGTGTTGGAGATGATTTCCAGCTAGATGGATAGTAATTGTGCTGGTGGACAGACATTCTCCAGCCGGAGAATGGTCCAGGAAGAACAGTTTGTTGGTGGACATACATTCTCCCTGTGGAGAATGGTCCAGATTGACAGATTGATGACGTATCATGGACTGGAATTTTCCTAAGGAACGTATTGTGGCCCGATTAGGAAAATGGTTCAGGACCGATATTCTTCTGAGGCACAATTATTGGCCTGATCAGGTTGAATAGTCCACCCCTTAAGGGCACGACGTCCCGATTAGGGTGGTTGATACAGGACCGATATTTTCTAAGGAATATGGGTAGAGATTGATCTCTATGGTACATACGAATTGAATAGAAAATAGTTTGAGATTGACATTCCTATAGGAATGGTATCTTTATCCCATGGCATGGCTTTCAGCATCTAGGAGGACTGCCATTCTTCTAGGACATAGGTCTGTATTAGAAGAATGGTCCTTGTATCCCATTGCAGGGCCTTCAACATCTGTTGGGACAACTATTTTTCTAAGACATATGTTCGAAATAGAAGAATGGTACTTGTATCACTCGGTTGAGTAAGTGACTTATTCAACATCATGCCTGATTACTAAGATGGATTATGGCCTTGAGAGATGATGCATTTGATGCTATCATATAACACTGATAGTGGTGATGTTTCTCGTGAGTTGAATGACATGATCATGAGATAGCCTGTGTGGCTATGATGATGCTACCAACATAATAGTTTGTTTGTTCTCAAGACCATTACTGTTAAATACCTCCCTAGATAGGAGGGAATGTTGATGTTATAGTAGTTGTGGGAGGTATTAATCTCCATGTGTAACCTCTGACTAGATTATAATGTTCTTGAAGCTAAAGAAATCCTAAACAGATGTGTAGAAACCCTAGAAGACATGTCAGCTTAATAAAATAATTAATATTTAATTATTAGCCTCTAAAAGAAGAAGTCGACCTAGAAAGGTAAGAAAGATCACTATAAATAGAGGGCACTTGAGATCATTTGGTTATTCACTCACTCACAACTCACACAAGTTAAGTGTTGTGCAAGTTTGGAGGAGGAGTGCAGCTACAACTACTGCAGCTGGGATTTTGTTCTTGGCTTCTGGTTTGTGGATTTTCTGCTTGGTGCACTATTCTTGGAGAGAGAGAGATACACTATCTCTTGGTTATCGCTTGGGTCTAGTACTGCTTCCAGAATTATTCTATATGTCAAGGTTATGGTGCTCGAGGGTGGTTGCGTGTCTATGGTTGGGTGACAATATTGAGATAATATCTATGGTAAAACGAGCACATTGAATATTTTAACAAGAAGGACATTTCCTCCCTCGTGAAATGTAGAACACACTCTCCCCATGTATGTAGCCAAGATGGTTGATTATATTCTCTTGTGGGGAGGGATTGTGCGGTTGGGTCATCATCTGTGACACCTAGCATCTAAGTAACTGACCTTAAGAAGACAGATTATTCACATATTGGTTTTTCTTCATTTATTTGGATTTCTCTTATAAGAGCTCGAGACGTGTTTGTGGATACAATTGATGGGGTGAAATGATTCGTCACAACTAGATTAATATGCAAAGATCCGGTGCTTGTGAGGGTGTGCGTGTATGGACAATGATTACTGTCCTATATTAGTTGCAGGTAACAACATGATGATTGGTGAAAGAATGTAGACATGATGCCAAATGTATTTTTATGCATTGTATCATCTCCAATTGATTTGGCAGGATGTCAGTATATCCATCACCCGATTGAAATATTCTTCCTCGTACCTTTGTATGAACACGCATCCCTTTCCTAATGGTTTGATTATTTTGAAATTTTTAATGGGGGCACGGAATTTTGAGTGACATCATGTTGACATCATCATGGTCCCATAGACATGTGGCAATTTCATACTAGTCCATGTCATTTCTCATATGGATCTGGGCGCATCCTACGTGTAGTTGAGTTCGATATAGTGATTGAAAACCCCAGTGGCCCCTCTTTATACATGTGGCAACTTCATAATGGTTCATGTCAGTGTTGAGGTTAGTCTACATGTATCTGAGCTTGATATGCAAACCAGAGTTCCCAATGGGCCCTCACCATACAGACGACAGCCTCAGACTGGTTCTAATGAGCGTCTTGTTGGAATGCCAAGTTGGTCTGACTCTCCTAAGTGTTACAGGTGGAATGTTGTATAGGCTCTAGGTGTCACTGAATCGGCAGGAAAATGTGCAGTGATAATGATCGACATGTGGTTAGGTGAAACCAAAATACCGTTGTCATGACCCAACGATAGTGGTTTATCCTTCTATATTATTTTCAGGAAACACGGTTCACTCTTCAACACATGGCTCCTAAAACCGTCGTCACACCCCATATGCGTGTTACCTCCCATACACTTTCACAATGTAAATTTAGCCATGGGCCCTTGGGGCATTTTTCTGTTGATTTCTCTAGGGTGATTGAAATTCTTCTAGAACTTTTTCTATAGGAGCACTTATGAGCTTTCTTTTAGCCTCTATTTCACGCAATATTGACCTTACAACATTGACCAACATGCATATTGTATCTATGGTCAAATTTGTTACTAACATCGGTTCCGGCAGGGATAACATACCCATGTTGTTTGCTAAGAACTATAGAGCAAGTTCCTTCTTCTGTTTGGATTATGGAGTCTTCTTGAAACGATAGGCCCCCCATGCACCTAAAAATTGATTTGACAGGTGACACAAAATTGTTCTACAACTTACAATGCTACAATATTAACTATTTGCGTGTGTAATAAATGGTGAATGAAGTAAAATTAAAAAATACATGGAAGGAAACAAATTTTATTTATTTATGTACAATGTGAGAAGCTTTGTAGCATTCAGTACTACAATAAATGCTTGAGGAACCTCCCATTTGCAGGTGCCCCAAACAATTGTCCATCCAGTTGAGCCAATTCATATGTATTTTTTTCTTGAGCTTCTACAACTTGGAAGGGTCCAAGACAGAGATTGTCAATATTTCCATGTTTCCCTTTTGCTTCTCTTTTGGAATCCCACTTTAGGACCAAGTCACCTGCCATGAAATTTATTTCCTTCGTCCTTTTGTTAAAAAATTCTTTCATTCTTACTTGGTGAGCTTGGGACTTTATTTGGACCTACTCTCTTACCTGTTGGATTTCAATCAGTTGGATGATTCTCATTTTCATGTCATCAAGTTCTGCCTTCTCCTGTTGTAGAAGCTTCATCATAGGGAGACTAAGTTGGATAGCAAAAATGGATTATTTTCCATACACCAGCTGAAAAGAAGAAGTCTCGATAGACCTATTTATGCTTACTTTGTTTGCCCAAACCGCATATTTCAGGTGAGAATCCCATTCTTTCTTATTTTGGGACAACATCTTCTTGATGATATTGATGAGATTTGTATTTGAGGAATCTACCAAGCCATTGCTTTCTGGTTAATAATAAGTAGAGTGCCCAAGATCTATGTTGTAATTTTGGAAAAATTGCAGCAACTTAGCATCTTTGAAATCTTGGGAATTGTTAGTTGTGATCTTTCTTGGGCACCCAAACCTGGCTAATATGTTCTCCTCAAGGAACTTGATGATGATAGTGTCATTCGTTGCTCTTGTGGGGATGGATTCTACCCACTTGGTGAAATAATTTGTCGTTGTTATGATCCATTTGTGTTTCCCACTGGAATTTGGGTTGATTTCACCAATCAAAATCCAAACCTCATTGTTGAAAACGTTCCTTTGGCACTTTAACATGTCTGATTGGAAGGGTCTGCAACTTTTTCTTTCCTACAAACATTTGACACTTTGTGCATGCTCTAACCATGCAATTCACATAAAAAAAAAAAGAGATGGCTAGTAATAGCCAGCCTTGAGGATCTTGTATGCAGTGGCTCTCCAAGCATGGTGACCCCCACACACTCCCTTGTGAAACTCGTTTATAATGTCCTCAATTTATTCTTCAATAAGGCAATTCAATAATATCCCTCCTGGATCCTTTCAAAAAAAAAATTCTCCCAAAATGAAAAATTTTATATCTTTGAGTTTAATAGATCTTGCCTTAGCTTTGTCCCATGATGGTTGGAAGCTTAAGTTATGTAGGTAAAAAATTACATCTATGTACCAATCAAATTGAGCAAATTTAGGGCTTACCTTCAAAGATGGTTCTTGTGTGTCATCTTATTATGGTTTTGCTACTATGATGTCTACTGATAGAGAATTTATATCAAGAGCTCTGCAGTTAAACTTAACAAGTAGTTTGGCAAGTACTTTTCCCTTTATCAATTTAGTGGGTTTGATATCCGATTCATATTCATGCAGTTTTGTAATACATTTGATCCAAGCAAATATTGGTGGTCACCCACCTATTCTAATCGGTTCCTCTTGATAGTTTTTAGTTCAACATGTTCTTTTGTAATTCTTTGTAATTGTGGGTTCTACACTTCCAGGGTTGTCTGAAGCCCTGCACAACTTCCAGGTGGAGATTGGTGGCTGCCCACCTAATCCAACTGGCTTATTTTGGAAGTTTTCATGTCAATAGATATTTTTGTACTTCCAGGGTCGTTTTGGGGCCCTAAACAGTGTTTTTTTGGCTTGCAATGGTCAAAATGTAAACGGAGTTAGAGTTTGATGGCATAATGTGTAGTTCTCTAAAATACTTTCCAACGAGCTATCACGCGCCTAAAATGGAGGTTGTACGCAAAATTTATGACCCCGATAATTTGAGGTACCAACTTACCCATCAGGGCCCACATAACTTTTGGCGTTTCATCTCCTAGGGTTAGGTTTTTGGATGTCTAGGGTTTTGGAATTCATGAGTAATGTTAAAAAGGCCTCTGGAGCCTCATTGTAATCATTCTAGTTAGACATAGGCATGCAGGATCGACATCTCTTCTCATAGATAGCTACCACCATTTGAGCAAGTTGTTTTCAATTCTGTAGTTTTACATTTTTAGCCTATTTTATTTATTCAATAGAAGTTATTGTTCACTAGATATTTGTTGTTGTTCTCTGTATCTTTGTGTTATCGTATTTAGTATTTTATTCATTTCGTTCAGCTCATAAATCCAGATCAGTGGTATCATATCAGTCTACTCTTCATTTATTTTTCTTCGTGCATATCCTCGACAAGATCTGGGTACAAGAAGTTGGGACTTGAACCAGTCGAGCCTTTGCAAGATCGCCAGCGTCGAGCCCGACAAAAACCCATGGGGGACTAGAAGAAAGATGATGGAGCAGGAGATCATTTTAAAATGTTTCTCGAGGAATCCCTTGCACGACAAAGGAACTAAATTGTGGGAAACTTTGCACAGAACCTTCAATGACTACCCACAAGAGACGCATCTTCATCAATCAACCAAGAAACCCCCTTCAAGGTATAACTAAATTTTTATATTCCATTATTTGAAGGACTGATATATGTGGATGTTGTAGATAAATGGCCAAATTTTCTCGAAGGGTACTTTTCAGTCCACAATTTTCCCGACAGGGAAAATATTACTTTTTCACTCCTCAAGGTTGTCCCCCATGTTAAGGACTGGTGGGATAATTACTCTGAGCAAAGGGTCATAAAGGAATATGAAATATTTGCAGTTGCCCCCACATTGAATCCCTTTAGGGATGCCATTAAAGAACAATACTACCTTGATGGAAGCTACGTGGACCAGGACACAAGATGGACCACACTGTGTTAGGAAAGAGACTAGACAGTACAATATTTCACCAATATTTTCCATACCCTGCACACCAAATTGGTTATCAAAGACTTTGAATGACATCTAGTTCTAAAATATCACGGTTATCTGCATACATACATTCAAACATAAATGGATTTTCTGGACATCGCATCATTAGGTGCAACTTATAGATATAATGTCAAGATCGAGCATAAATTTAAGCATAAGAGTTGAGAGTTTGGATCTGCAAACTCCTCACAGACAAAGCAAGGAAAAGGCGGCCCCAACCCACAAAACAAGGGACAAAGAAAATATGGCCACTCTTAGTACTGAACCAATCCAAGCTGCAACACAATAAGGGTAATGAGAAGTCGAAGAAGCAAACAGGAAAGTGGTGTGAATACCATAAAATCTCTTGGCACAACACAAAATAATGTCACTCCAAGCAGTCACTGGTGATCGAGCTAAAAGATTATGAGTTAGAGGATGATTCTAACTCTAAATCAAATCCAAAAGGAGGGAAGCGAATTATTGATGTCGAACCTAGCGCCATTGTCGCTACCACCAAAGTCTAGCCAAGTGAACTAGAAGAACCGGAGGAAGGGGAACGCCTCTTTCACTCACAGATGTGGGTAAAGGGGGCCCTGCTTCATTTCATTGTTGATAGCGAAATTCAGAAGAACTTGATCTCATCAGAGGTCATCAAGTGGCTAGACCTACCGATGACAATGCACCCACAACCCTACACCATCAGCTAGCTTTTCCAAGGAAGATATCTCTGCGTCATCCAACAATGTCGTCTGCCCTACATAATCAAGCCCTTTGAAGACAAGGTTTTGTGTGATATTTCTCCCCTTGAAGTTTGTGATGTTATTTTAGGACAACCATATTTTTGGAAGTGACATGTTGCGTATGATTCTAGACCCCATAGTTTTATTATTACTTTGGATAGACAATTGTACAGGATACCAGAGGTAGCATCGCCTATCGCTATTTCTTTAATCTCTGCTAAGCAATGCACTAAGGTAATTTTACAGACCAGGAAGTTTGTCTTCTTTGTGATCCATGCTCACAGTAAGAAGAAGGTCGCTACCAAATCTATTGCCTCTACACAGAGCCTCTCTTTGCAACAGAAGCAAGTGGACGAGATCGTGGAAGAGTACATAGACATCTTCTCCTCATCCATCGGGGTACCGACGCACTACCAAGTCAAGAATCAAATTGATCTAACCCCTAGTTCACCTCTGCCTAATAGACCAGTATATCATTGCTCGTTGATGGAAAATGATGAAATCAAGCATCAGATCCAAGAGATGCTTCGAAATGTGCACATTAGAACCAACTCCTCCCCTTGTAGAAGCCTGATTGTAATGGTGCATAAGAAAGATGGGACACGGTAGCTTTATTAGCACTCTGTAAATTTCCAAGAGGTTGACAACAGAAGAAATCTACAAAAGGTAACTTTATCCAACCGCTTTTGAAGCTGGGATCTAGCCCTTCCAACTTCAGAGAGGGATCTCTCTGTATAATTTAGCTATGTTTCCAATTTTAAATATTAGGCTAGGTAAAGAAATAGGTCAGTTTTGTTGTCAAAGTGTTTTTCGAATTGGTTGAGACAGTCTACACATCCATTGGGCTATGGGATCTGTGTTTTAATAAAATATGAAATCTGAACCAGAAACGCAAAGGAAAACTTTCACAGGGCGAGATAATATAGTCACTGGATTCTTTAATAGCATAAATGATGAATAGCAGAAAAGATGAGAAAGATAATTTCAACAAAGAAGCAGTTAATAATTTCTTTATTGAAAACACCAGAAGATAAAACACTAAAACCTTTCGAGTCAGAAACAGGGTATACGAGATAAATTCTGCAACATTCGCTACTCTTAAAGATTAGATTTAGAAACCAGTATGATAACAAAGCGAGAATAACACTCAACTTAGAGAGAAAAACATCACTAGTGAATACATGCAAGAATCCTGTAAAAGTGCCTCCTTTTATTAATGGAAGATCTCTTCAAAAATATTACAGTCTGATAGCGTCAGGGTGTGAAGATCAACAACAACCCTCAATACTTCGAAAGATGAAGTATTTATAACTCAAATTACAAGCGATCCTGTCATTAATGACCAGGACGTGCTAAATCTATTTCTAGCCTAACTAACTTAACAAATTTCCTAAATCTAGGAACTGCTTGCGGATGTGGTGTAACTGCATGTTGATTTTTGGGTGGGTCGTTGATGAAGCCTTTGCACGACCTCATCTAACTGGACTGGAACAACTCATCTGCTACTCGATCAAATCACAGAGTTCCTCCCATCAGAGATGACTGGGCACATTGACTTTGAGTAGCCTTCGATACACTTCGTCCATTTCTGTGTACTTGGCGAAGGTAGGTTTGGTGAGGAAGATGTATCGAATCTCATGTTGGATACTGATGTCCCACTAAAGAGCATCTAGAAATGCCTTGCCAGTGATGCTCCCTTGAATGCCTGCAAACTTTGAACTGTCCTTAGCCACATCGGCCAATCTCTTCTTGTAGTCTGGGAGTGTCATCAATTTATCATTGATTACCTTCAGACCAGGGAGACCTTTCTTCTGTAGAGCCTCAATCTTACTAAAGAACCTTTGTACCCCTAGGTCCATGACCTGAACCTTTTCTTCCAGCTGAAGCATTAATCCTCTCTTGGTCAAAACTCTTTTGACCTCTAGGATGGTCTCTGTTCTGTCTTCAATTTTCAGCTCTTTCAGCTCTTCCCTGGTCTTAGAATTTAAGAACTTGATGATCTCGTTTGCCTATGTTGGCATCTCTCCCAATTTTGATCTGATCTTCTCGATGGCCTATTTGCTTCTCTGTACCAATTCATTCTGCTCAAACATAATCTGTATCATAGGCCATATCTCGTTGATGGACTTGGTGATGTCTGTCCATACACTTTCTTTAACCTCGGCCAAAGTCTTTCCTGCCACTGTCTGCTTCCGGAGCTGTTGTAGCTCCTGCTTGAGTTGATCGGTCACCTGCTTTTCCTTGGAGAGGCTGGTCTGGAAGGAAGATTTGAGTTCTTGAAGGTTCTCAATCTCCTTTTTTAGCCTGTTGATCTCTGTTTCCTGCAGGTTCATCCTTTCCATGGACTTAGCTAGGTCGATTGTCTTTTCTAGGGGTGTCAATGGAGCAGCAGATGGGACTTCTTTCACTGATGTTGTGCTCACTCCCGAAATTGGAATGGCATTCAATGGAATGAATTCCATTGGCTTCAATTGTTCTTTCTCTTTCACCAGTTTCTCCATTTCAGCTTCCATCTCTTTAAGTTGTGTGTTTTGCTCCATGAGCAGCTTGAGCATTTCATCTTTCTCTCCTTCTTTCTCTGCTATCTCCTTCACCTACGAATCCTCTATGGGTGGGAGCTTCAATTGTTTCCTCAAGGAGGCTATGTCAACATTCTTCTTCTTGATCATTTCCTCAGCTGCTTTTACGTTTGAAGGATCGTAACCGATCTTGAGGACCAGTTCCTCCAAAGTCTTGATCCTATTGTCCTTTGCAAAGGACGATATCTTCTCCAACTTGAGTTGTGTTTGAACATTGTTCATGGACACCTTCAGTTTGGACGCAGTGGTGGAAGCATGCGCCAGTGTGTAAAAAACCATTTCCCCTATCTGCTTGTGTAGATCCATCTGATCGGTCGGATGCACGTCCTTCGTCTGGAATTCGAAGGTGGCCCTTTTGTAGTCAGTGATCACCTTTGGATCTGGTACCTGTGCCTGGAGGAAATCCATATGCATTCTGCCCTTCTCGGTGTCAAATTCCGATAGCAACCTATGTTGCGCAGTCGACGTCTGCTTCCAGAACTGGGCGCAAGTACTGCTGGTCAGGGTCTGGTTCCTTTTCTTGATCAGCTCATACTTTTCGAAGATACTCAGCTTCGGTGCCACCTTTCCTGGCTAGGTGGTCAATGGAGAATCTGTATATTTTTTCGGCACTACTGAGGTTATGACCTTATGGAGGCTCGAACCGAAGGGTGGAATACTAACTTTGGTCATTGTAGTAGACGGGGCTTTTTTTTCCCCGATCGGGCCAGGAACTGCAGAAGTCTTAGGCCTCTTGGTATGCAGCTGGAATTCTTCGGAAGATACCTCAGTGACAGGCGAAGATAAATCTTTCCTCGGCCTTTTCTCTTTTGGGACCTGTGGCGTGGTCGTTTGTGATACCGTGGCTGGGGAATCCTACTGTTCTACTTCGACCACTGTGTTAGGCTCCCATACTGTCTAATTTGCGAACTTCTCAACTTCAGGCCTAGACTCATGAACATATGGGATGTTTTTGTTCTTCACCCTCATCTCTGAGATGATCCCACATGGATCATAATGCCATGGGAAGCTCATGGAGAACTTCATTTCCCTCAGCATCCTGTATGCTTCTTCCCCAGTGCCACGATTGTTACAGATGAAGGAGCCAATCTTCCCCTTGATTCTAAGCTGCTACTTTTTCTTCAGTGACAGAAAGTGGATATCAACAGAATTTATTATCTGCCTGATATACTCCAAAGAAAAAATTCTGACATGCAGATACTTGGGCAGCTTATACAGTGCCAATTCGCACACGTATACTCTGATCTCGGTGTAATATTGATACAAGTACCAATCCCCGGTCTTTGTGTTGTCCGAGAGATGCAAGATTGTTTGAACTTCATCGTTTATCCGAGGCTCGGGCCTGCCGCCTAGCATACTTACCACAGGGTGGTAGAACTGATCAATGAACTCCTTGAAACTGAACTCTGTGGAGTTGTGCTTGAGCAAGGAGGTCCATGCTGTCACTGCCTGAGGTCTACCATCTCCATCCATATTCTGCATGGAAAAGCCAAATTTGTCCACCTGGAAGAAAATGAACAAGTATGCCAACATCGACGAGTATCTGAACATGCCTTCCGTGGCGAAATTCACAAACTGTTCATGAATATTGTTCACCAGGAACGTGCTGAAATCAAACTGGGTGGTGGGATTTTTATCAGTAGAGAAGATGGATAAAAAAACCATAATGGGCTCATCTACCCATTGATCAGAATAGTATCCTAACAAAGCACAAAGGGAAGAGATGATCTGGTTTCCTTTAGTCAAGAACATGGAATAAGTATAAGGAGGATTTGTGGAGGGAAATTGAGCGGATGGGGGGAGGAAAAGATTGAATATTTGAGCTCTTTGGGGGAAGGTCATTTTCTGGTATAATTCTGTAAGAATTTCCAGGTTGAAGGGTGATGCAGAGTCAGCTCGGGGGATTTGCATCATCTGGTTGATGGATTCGGGCGTGATGAGGAAAATGATTTTTTTGGACGAGGAGATGACGACTCTTTGCTCGGGAATGTAGTGGGCTTAGCACTTGAGAGCGAACTCGGGAAAATGGTGGATCTGAGGGAAGAGGTAGAGGGGTAAATTGGACTCCCATAGTCTGATTTCATCACTCTGGTCCAGGAAGACTTCCTTGAGCCATGACTGAAGGTCTGCGAAATCAAAATCGCACTTTGTATCTGTGATTAGTCAGTCTTTGTCGACCAGTGGGATCCTGTCAAGGTCGACAGGAGGTGGGAGAAACAGATTCTCCTCTCCTTCTACTTGTTTGGACTTTGGCCACATTTGTGCAACAATACCTACAAGACAAACAACGTTAGTGGGGGAGACTGACTGTGGATGAGGGCCATTGGCTGTAACGGAGGAGTAAACGGTGTAAAAAACTCTCTGGTGCGATGAGTGGTAAATGGTGAGAAAAGGGAGAATGAGGGTAGTTTTGGGTAAACGGGTGTCCGTTGGGCGCGGGAGACAGGTCAGCTGGATAATGGATAGGTTATCCGGTAATAAATGGCCAATGGATCATTTGGGGTGTGATATGACAGGTGACGGTAACTGGGGGAAATACGAACAGGTGACATGGTGGCTACCAATTGGGGTAAAGGTCATGGTGAGGGGGCTTTCTACGAGCAAATGGGGGGGAAGAACTGACAGCGGTTATGGGATGTGACTCCTTCGGGAAAGGTGGATGATGACAATAGAAGGTGACGAGGGTCTGTCAGTCCGTAGGAGGCGATGGGACTCGGGACTGGTAGATTGATGCCATGTATAGGCAGGGGCCCGCCATAGGAAAGATTCCATTCCGGACCCCCCCCCCCCGCTTCAGTTAAAAGCAGATCATCCGGGGGGGTCTGAAATCCGTTTTGCGCCGTTGATATGCACGCTTGCTTCTGAGCCGCAGATCTATGCGCGCTGTTTATGACACATTCTGGACCCCCCCCCTCCACTAAAGGCATAATGGACGAGGGGGTCCGGAATCCAATACCGATCATAGATTTGCGTGCTTGATCCTGGGCCGTCCAGATGTGCACGGGTATTATCATCGATTCCGGACCCCCCCCCCAAGTTAAAAGCAGAATGACCGGGGGGGTCCGGAATGATCTGTCCACCGTAGATCTGGACGCGATCATCTGGACCACTGATATGTGAACGGAGTATAAGTGAGGGCGCGGAAAATACATGCGCCGAGGAAACTTAGGATAAGTGTTTTTTCATGGGTTTTTCTCCAAGGCTCTTCATGTCAACACCACCAAGGGGTTAGGCAAACGACCTTTTAAGTATCTGAAACATGGTACAACACTTACATCAAACTGGTTCTTATTTAAATGAAGCAACAAAGAAACTAGCCTATATTCTAACCTAGATTCTTATGACAATTAACCCATATTAGACTGTTGGGTTAAGAAATTACTCTACCCTGGGGCTATCTGACCAAGATTAGACAGTCTGGCCAGATTTATTCACTAATCTAACCTAGACACTTTGGCTAAGATTAAACTGTTTAGCCAAACTCATTCACTACCCTATCAACATCAATTAAAAATAACTTGGCCATGCTTGAAAGGTATGGACCAAGTTACTATTATTGCATGGGGCTTTTATTGAAATTCTTTTATGCCCTCTTGTCTTTTCTTTTCTTTTTCCTTTTTCTTTTCCTTTTTCTTTTCTTTCTTTTTTCTTTTTCTTTATCAAATTATTTGCAGAATGAAAAATCATTTGTCAACAAAAAACACTAGAGACAGATAATATCCCAATCACCAGTTGATCCTATAACTTATAGGGTGATAACAGTGGCTCCACCTGGGGATGGTACTTTCCCTGTGAAGTGCCAAGAATCCTGTTTCCTATCATTCTGAAAATTTCTGCCTGATAGCCTTCGTTGAGTGATTGGTTTTATTCTCAAAAATTGGAAGAACAATGGTCAGCGGCTTAGGGCCTTCTCTTCGGGCTTCAACCAACTGACTAATGTTATTCACTCAGAAAATGCAGGCAAAAAATAAAAATAAAAAATGGTATGTACAATGGAGAGTGAAAACTCGAGTTTCTACTGGGACGGTACATAATGTTTCAGCATTCTGCCATTCATAGGTCCCCCTAGCAGATCTGTCCCATCAACGTTGTTTAGAAAGAAAGCGTTGTTTCCCCTGAATGCTTGAATCATGTATGGTCCTCTCCACAGACTGTCAAATTTTCCATGCTTTCCTTTGTCTTCATTTCTGGCGTCCCATCTAAGCACCAAATATCCTAGCTCAAAATCATCTTCCTTGGTTCTTTTGTCAAAGATCTTCTTGATGTTTTCTTGGATTACCTGAGTCTTGTTGAAAACTTCTTCCCTAGACTGTTGCAAATGGATCATCTGGTTGATCCTTCTCTATGAGTCATTTGGCTCGGCTTGTACATCTTGAAGCAACTTCATGACAGGGACTCCTAAGGAGGTAGAGAAAACTGCTTCTGTGCCATAGACCAACTGGTATGGTGACATACCAATTGACCTTTTGGTGGTCAGTCTGTCAGCCCACAATGCAAACACCAACTTGTTATGCCACGATTTCTTGTTTTCCTACAACGTTTTCTTGATGATGTTTACCAAGGTTTTGTTTGAAGATTCTGCCAACCCATTCCCCTGAGGGTAGTAAGTTGTGGAATGTCCCAAACCAATGTGATACTGGTTGCAGAAATCTATGAGTTTCTTCGACCGAAAAGCAACTGCATTATTAGTTATAATCTTTCTAGGACATCCAAAGAGAGACAAGATATTTATTTCAAGGAATTTGATAATAACAGATTCAGTGGCTTGCCTGCTCGGTACTACTTCAATCCATTTGGTAAAATAATCGGTGGTAGTGAGAATCCACCTGTGCTGGCCTGAAGAAGGAGGGTGTATTTCTCCGATGAAGTCCAATCCCCATTGCTGGAAAGGGGCTTCAACTGAGATCAGTTTCAGGGGAAGAGGAAGGAGTTTCCTTTTGCCTTCGAACAGCTGACATTGATGACATGCGGTCACTGTACGATGTACATCAGTGAATAGGGAGGGACAATAGAAACCAACCCTGAGTATTTTGTTGGATGTGACCTTCCAGTTCAGATGGCCACCACATTCTCCTGCATGAAATTCTTGTAACACTCTGTCAGCTTCATCTTTCAATAAACAATTTAACAGAATACCTCCAAGATCTTTCCAATACAGATTGCCTTCTAGAATACAAAATTTTAAGGCTTTCAACTTTAAAAATCTAGCTTTAGTCTTAGTCAAACCAGGGGGAGCTTGTAAACTTTGCAAAATGAATATAAGGTCTGCGTACCATGGAGAGTTGAGAAATACCTCTCTCACGTTTGGAGTCGCCATCTCGCCCTGTTCATCTGCTGCAGCTAAAAAATTAATGTCAAGAGCATGGAAATTAGATTCAGCGATTAATTTAGCAAGGCCTTGACCTTTGATTAGTTTCGTAGGCTTAATCTCTATGTCGTATTCTAAGATGACAGCAATCCATTTTCCTCTTCTTCCATCCAGATTGTCTTAGGTCAAAATGTCCTTTACTACCGCATTTGGAACATATGCATTGGTATGAGAATGGAGAATGTAGACCCTAAAATCTTTTATAGCTTTCACCAAGGCAAAAGCTTGTTTTTCCATTATCTTGTAATTCAGAGCAACGTCTCTTAACACTTTACTAAAGAAAGCTATGGGTTGTTCATACCCTTCGTTGTTCTTTTGTAGTAATACCGCTGCTATAGTATGTTCGGAAGCGAAAGAAAAAAGATAGAAATCCTTAGTAAAATCAGGACATGGGCCTCTATAAGTGCTCGTTTGACTTGTTCGAAAGACTGTCTGGACTCAATGTCCCATTTTATTTTTACATCCTTTTTTAGCATATTTGTAATATTTTTGAGTTCTGCCAGATTGGGAATGAATCTTCGTAGAAAGTTTATTCTCCCGATAAAAGACTGTAATTATTTAAGGTTTCTTGGGTGTTCTAATTTTTGTATGGCCTCGATTCTGCTGGGGTCTATTTTGATTCCCTCTTGGAGATGATGTGTCCTAGCAGTTTGTCTTCCTCTAGCCCGAAAAGGATTTTCTTAGGAATTAAATAAATCCCAAACCTTCTACATTTCTCGAAGACTCGTCTGAGGTGTTGTAGGTGTTCATCATCAGATTGGGAAAACACAGTTATATCATCCAAATAGACGACAATAAACTTACCCGATTCTTCCACAAAGGTGATGTCCATCGCTCTCTGGAAAGTGGCTCCAGCGTTCATCAAACCAAAAGGCATTTTCACATACATGAAAGTGCCCCATGGTGTGGTGAAAGCGGTTTTGTCTTGGTCATCCAGGTGAACTAGGACCTGATTGTAACCCGAGAAACCATCCAGCAAAGATATTTGACTGGATCCGACCACCCTTTGAAGGATGTGGTCCATTTTTGGCAAGGGGTAATTATCCTTCAGGGAGACTTTATTCAGATTTTGGAAATCTATGCAAAGTCTGATTTCCCCCGATTTCTTACGTGTAGGGACCAAATTAGAGACCCATTTGGAAAAACGCAATGGGACTATGATTTTGGCATCATACATTTTTTTAATCTCCTTTTCTATCAGAGGGAGTAACTTGGGATTTATTCTCCTAAGTTTCTATCTGAACGGTTTTTGGTCTTCTTTTATTGGAATCCAGTGTTGTATGATGTTGGTATCGTAAGCTTTCAAATCCTCATAACCCCGGGCGAAAATATCCGAATATTCTTTGAACAGCTCAATGTATTTGAGTTTTTTCTCAGGCGGTAATGATTTAGACAATTTGACCATCCTGGGTTTCTCTTCGGTCCCTATATTGCAGTCTTCTACCTCTTGTCCATTGGCTTCAATTTTTGTTTTTTTGGCTACGTCATTAAAATCAAACAAGTCCTCTAAAGGAACTAGGCCCCTAGGAAACACATTACTTTTCAAATGCAAAATATCATCCTCCATCTCATCATCGCCTAATTCTCCTGAATCTACGCTATTTACACTATCAATTTCAAAATCTGATCTATTTACATTTTCATCCTCGTTCTCTAAATCTTTATTTGTACATTCAAAATCATTTTTACACTGCAAAAAGTCTTCGATTTAATCATCATTTTCAAACACTTGCCAGTACCTAATATTATCGGGAACGGTTGGTCTGCATTTTACCTCTACCATGTATGGGCGAGTCGAGCGGAAAGGAATCTTACATGTGGCTACTGACGTAGCCAATCCGTCCGCCAGAATGTTATGTCCCCTCGGCATTACCTACAAGTCAACTTCAGTGAAACATCTAAGGGCATCAATAACAACATTCCTATAAGCTCTAAGACGTGGGTGTTTCACAGTGTACTCACCTTTGATTTACTTGATTATCAACTCGGAGTCACCTCTTACCATAATCTGTTTAGAACCAACTCTTTTCAAAATCTTCAGACCGAGCATCAAGGCTTCATACTCGGCAATATTGTTAGTGCATTGGAAATTTAATTTGTAAGAATGGTTTTCTGAATACCTGTTTCTGTGATTATGCAGCCAGACTCCTGCTCCAGCTCCTTCTTTGCTTACTGCTCCATCAAAATCCATGCTCCAGAAATCTGCCGGTAATTCTTTAGTTATCACGTTTTTCATCCTTGCTACCTCAATGATTTCTTGGCCTTCATCCTGACTAGATGTATCTTCTCCCAGCTGAGTATCTTGTTCTCCCGTGTCACCATCATTGTACAAGATAAAAGAATCCAAGTCGGAATGCGCAGAGTAAAGAGGGTAGTTGTGCGGTTTTTCTTGGCTACTGACCATGTATTTCATCAATGTTTCTCTGTATAACCTTCTTTGTGCCCCGAAAACTAGGATAGTGGCATAAGACATATCTAGCTACAGGGTACCTCTCAACTTAGCCCCCCAAGACCGGGATAGAAACATTCCATACTTCGGAGGGATGTCTGCAACTACCACATCCATTACCATGCTCTTTGCAGGAATCTGAACCAAGGTGATACATAGGTCCTTGATCAGACCAATACATCTAACTTTACTGGAGTCAAATGAATGTAGATATTTATAAGGTCTGGTGACCTCCAGTCCCAGTTTCTCCATCACTGCTTTCGGCATCAGGTTATTAGAAGCACCCGAATCCAGCATAGCATTATGCAGGATAAGATCGTGTATATTTAGGCTAATGTAAAAAGGAGCGACATCACCATTATCGTCTCGGCCATCTACTTCAGGTCCGAACAAAAGTTCAGGTTGATCATCTGTAAGGTTCACAGTATCAAAATGGTTTGCTGATCCAACGGTTAAGGCCTTCGTTCCTATGTCAAGTTCAATGGTCAGTGCTTTAATCACTTGTGAGTGATAAACGTCTTTGTTCATCAACTCAGAAAGTGGGATGGGAATTTTTACTTTGTCTAATTCCCCCTCAAGGCTGAAAGGTGCAGGAGCTCTGCCTTGGCTCATCAATTTTGGTTTGTCCACCAAACTCTTCTGGCCAGAAGTACTTGGTGGATTAATAGGTGAAACCTCGGGCTATGACGATCTTTTCAGAATAGTAAGGTTTTTCTTCGCGGGAACTTCAACAGGGCTCTGTTCAGAAATCTTCTCGACAGATGGCTCAGGGGCCTTCTTGGTTTCGATTACCTTCTTTGTTTCAATCGTCTTTTTTGGGGAACTCCCTTCTGTCTTTTTACTCCGCAGATTATACTGTCGGTGTACCTCCAAAATGGCATTTTTGAATGCCTGTTATTCTGCATCTTCAACTTCTTCACTTACTTTTGTTTGATTGAGAAGAAAAAGTTCTTGCTCTTCTTGGGTAAGGAAAATAGCTTCGTTATTATGAATGCCCATGAGACTTATGTGAGTATCCTCCAATTCCTCGATCACTTCCTCTCCTTAATCAACATAATTTTCTTGTAGGGGAGGTATGATCTACTGATCCGGACCTCTTTGCTCTCTTTGATCCCTAGGATCTCTTTGTCTGATTTGAGGAGGGTTTCTCCTAAAGTTAGGGTTCCGAACCTGAGGAGTTGGTGGGTTTTCTCTTGGTGGGTTTCTTTCTGATACAGTAAGTCTTTCCATCATTCTTTCCATTGCTCTGGCCAAGGAATACAATTTGGAATCGGAGGTTGACGTGGAAGGTTCCTCCTTAATTGTGACTCTCCTCTCTGACCTCTGTCGTGCCCTTTTTGCCAACAAATTGGCCTCCACACTTATTGCACTTTTCTGCATGTCTTCCAGGGTGGCATAATTTATTTCCCTTAGTTAGTATGACATATCAGCGTCAAAACCATCAGGGAATTTTATCAATGCCAAACCCTGTGGAGGTTTGATTTCAGCTAGGATTGCATTGTACGGGTTATTGAAATGAGTGCAGTAATCTTGTACTGTCTCACCTTGATTTCTTCTAATATTTTCGTATTCTGACAAGATTTGGAGAGGGTTTTTCTTTACCTCCCATTTGTCTAGAAAACTCCTTTGGAATGCGGTAAGGTCAAGGATTGAGATGGCACACAAACCTTTGTACCATTTTTTCACGTCACCTGTCAAACTTTGGGCAAACAATATCATTTGAACGCCAGCCTCATCTACTTCATGCAGATCATAATAATCATTCATTTTATCAATGTGTTGTTGGGCATTTAAAGGTCCTGTTGCATCGAACTGTGGAAGTCTCATTTGATAGTCTTGGGGCATGGCATGAAGAGGCACAACCAACACCAAGGGAGCATATCTAGCTGCCATGATGTGTGGAGGAGGTGGGATAACAAGCTGGATGATCGGCGAGGTAGTGACTGAAGACGAGGATGAGGAGGGACTAGATAGCACTGAGGGAGTGGTTTGTGGTTTAGCAGTGGGAGACAGAACTTCAGGGGTTCGGGGTTGCAAAACGGTTGGGTCGAAAATGATTCCAGTCACAAAACTATCGGATCATGTTCTAACCAGGCTTTGTTGGGAAAAGGTGTCAAAGTCAGGGTTTTGAAAGGTAATGGGTTCCCCTGAAAAGGAAAGGGACTTATGCAAGGGAGTATGACTCACTGAGCCTTCAGCTATGGTCCTTTTCCCGAGCAACTGTTCTGGGTTATCTGTCACTATCGCAGGTTCTGGGTTTGGATGGGATCGAGTATAAACTTTCTTGGGAGCCAGATTTCTTTTTGATTTTTTATGTATATATACTTTTTAGTTTTATGAGTCCGAGAATAATATGTACAAATTTTAATCAACCTCTAAACATTACTTTCTTCTCAAATTTGCAATCTTTCAGGAACAAACTTTCTTTTTAGGGAAAATAAAATGTGAAATTATAAAATTTTAGTTCTTTCCCCAGTGGAGTCGCCACTATGTTAGCACTCTATAAATTTCCAAGAGGTTGACGACAAAAGAAATCTACAAAAGGTAACTTTATCCAACCGATTTTGAAGCTGGGATCTAGCCCTTCCAACTTCAGAGAGGGATCTCTCTATATAATTTAGCTATGTTTCCAATTTTAAATATTAGGCTAGGTAAAGAAATAGGTCGGTTTTGTTGTCAAAGTGTTTTTCGAATTGGTTGAGACAGTCTACACATCCATTGGGCTATGGGGTCTGTGTTTTAATAAAATATGAAATCCGAACCAGAAACGCAAAGGAAAACTTTCACAGGGCGAGATAATATAGTCACTGGATTCTTTAATAGCATAAATGATGAATAGCAGAAAAGATGAGAAATATAATTTCAACAAAGAAGCAGTTAAGAATTTCTTTATTGAAAACACCAGAAGATAAAACACTAAAACCTTTTGAGTCAGAAACAGGGTATACGAGATAAATCCTGCAACATTCGCTACTCTTAAAGATTAGATTTAGAAAACAGTATGATAACAAAGCGAGAATAACACTCAACTTAGAGAGAAAAACATCACCAGTGAATACACACAAGAATCCTGTAAAAGTGTCTCCTTTTATTAATGGAAGATCTCTTAAAAAATATTACAGTCTGATAGCGTCAGGGTGTGAAGATCAACAACAACCCTCAATACTTCGAAAGATGAAGTATTTATAACTCAAATTACAAACGATCCTGTCATTAATGACCAGGACGTGTTAAATCTAATTTTTAGCCTAACTAACTTAA
The DNA here is from genome assembly GCA_009831015.1 of Picea engelmannii. NCBI lineage: Eukaryota > Viridiplantae > Streptophyta > Pinopsida > Pinales > Pinaceae > Picea > Picea engelmannii. Next base: position 73,518 of record ML818133.1, read on the forward strand.
CAAATTTCCTAAATCTAGGAACTGCTTGATGATGTGGTGTAACTGCATGCTGATTTATGGGTGGGTCGTTGATGAAGCCTTTGCATGACCTCATTTGACTGGACAATGACTGGACTGGGACAGCTCATCTGCTACTCGATCAAATCATAGAGTTCCTCCCATCGGAGATGACTAGGCACGTTAACTTTGAGTAGCCTTCGATACACTTCGTCCATTTCTGTGTACTTGGTGAAGGTAGGTTTGGTGAGGAAGATGTATCGAATCTCATGTTGGATACTGATGTCCCACTTAAGAGAATCTAGAAACTCCTTGCCATTAATGCTTCCTTGAATGCCTGCAAACTTTGAACTGTCCTTAGCTACATCGGCCAATCTCTTCTTGTAGTCTGGGAGTGTCATCAATTTATCATTGATTACCTTCAGACCAGGAAGGCCTTTCTTCTGTAGAGCCTCAATCTTACTAAAGAACCTTTGTACCCCTAGGTCCATGGCCTGAACCTTTTCTTCCAGCTGAAGCATTAATCCTCTCTTGGTCAAAAATCTTTTGACCTCTAGGATGGTCTCTGTTCTGTCTTCAATTTTCAGCTCTTTCAGTTCTTCCCTGGTCTTAGAATTTAAGAACTTGATGATCTCGTTTGCCTGTGTTGGCATCTCTCCCAATTCTGATTTGATCTTCTCGATGGCCTGTTTGCTTCTCTGTACCAATTCATTCTACTCAAACATAATCTGTATCATAGGCCATATCTCGTTCATGGACTTGGTGATGTCTGTCCATACACTTTCTTTAACCTCGGCCAAAGTCTTTCCTGCCACTGTCTGCTTCCGGAGCTATTGTAACTCCTGCTTGAGTTGATCGGTCACCTGCTTTTCCTTGGAGAGGTTGGTCTGGAAGGAAGATTTGAGTTCCTGAAGGTTCTCAATCTCCTTTTTTAGCCTGCTGATCTCTGTTTCCTACAGGTTCATCCTTTCCATGGACTTAGCCAGGTCGGTTGTCTTTTATAGAGGTGTCAATGGAGCAGCAGATGAGACTTCTGTCACTGATGTTGTGCTCACTCCAAAAATTGGAATGGAATTCAATGGAATGAATTCCATTGGCTTCAATTGTTCTTTCTCTTTCACCAGTTTCTCCATTTCAGCTTCCATCTCCTTAAGTTGTGCGTTCTGCTCCATAAGCCGCTTAAGCATTTCATCTTTCTCTCCTTCTTTCTCTGCTATCTCCTTCGCCCACGAATCCTCTATGAGAGGGAGCTTCAATTTTTTCCTCAAGGAGGCTATGTCAGCATTCTTCTTCTTGATCATTTCCTCAGCTGCTTTTACGTTTGAAGGATCATAACCGATCTTGAGGACCAGTTCCTCCAAAGTATTGATCCTATTGTCCTTTGCAAAGGACGATATCTTCTCCAACTTGAGTTGTGTTTGAAAATTGTTCAGGGACACCTGCAGTTTGGACGCAGTGGTGGAAGCATGCGCCAGTGTGTAAAAAACCATTTCCTCTATCTGCTTTTGCAGATCCATTTGATAAGCCGGATGCACGTCCTTCGTCTGGAATTCGAAGGTGGTCCTTTTGTAGTCAGTGATCACCTTTGGATCTGATACCTATGCCTAGAGGAAAGCCATATGCATTATGCCCTTCTCAGTGTCAAATGTCGATAGCAACCTATGTTGCGCAGTCGACGTCTGCTTCTAGAACTGGGCGCAAGTATTGCTGGTCAGAGTCTGGTTCCTTTTCTTGATCAGCTCATACTTTTCGAAGATACTCAGCTTCGGTGCCACCTTGCCTAGCTAGGTGGTCAATGGAGAATCTGTATATTTTTTCGGCACTACTGAGGTTATGACCTTATGGAGGCTCGAAATGAAGGGTGGAATACCAACTTTGGTCACTGTAGTAGACGGGGCTTCTTTTTCCCCGGTCGGGCCAGGAACTGCAGAAGTCTTAGGCCTCTTGGTATGCAGCTGGAATTCTTCGGAAAATACCTCAGTGACAGGCGGAGATAAATCTTGCCTCAGCCTTTTCTCTTTTGGGACCTGTGGCGTGGTCGTTTGTGATATCGTGGCCGAAGGATCCTGCTGTTCTACTTCGACCAATGTGTTAGGCTCCCATACTGTCTGATTTGTGAACTTCTCAACTTCAGGCCTGGACTCATGAACATATGGGATGTTTTTGTTCTTCACCCTCATCTCTGAGATGATCCCACATGGATCATAATGCCATGGGAAGCTCATGGAGAACTTCATTTCCCTCAGCATCCTGTCTGCTTCTTCCCCAGTGCCACGATTGTTACATATGAAGGAGCCAATCTACCCCTTGATTCTAAGTTGTTGCTTTTTCTTCAGTGACACAAAGTGGATATCATCGAAATTTATTATCTGCCTGATATACTCCAAAGAAAAAATTCTGACAGACAGATAATTGGGCAGCTTATACGGTGCCAATTCGCACCCGTATACTCCAATCTCGGTGTAATCTTGATACAAGTACCAATCCCCGGTCTTTGTGTTGTCCGAGAGATGCAAGATCCTCTGAACTTCATTGTTTATCCGAGGCTCGGGCCTTCCGCCTAGCATACTTACCACAAGGTGGTAGAACTGATCAATGAACTCCTTGAAATTGAACTCTGTGGAGTTGTGCTTGAGCAAGGAGGTCCATGCTGTCACTGCCTGAGGTCTACCATCTCCATCCATCTTCTACATGGAAAAGAAAAATTTGTCCACCTGGAAGAAAATGAACAAGTATGCCAGCATCGACGAGTATCTGAACATGCCTTCCGTGGCGAAATTCACAAACTGTTCGTGAATATTGTTCGCCAGGAACGTGCTGAAATCAAACTGGGTGGTGGGGTTTTCATCGGTAGAGAAGATGGATAGAAAACCCAGAATGGGCTCATCTACCCATTGATCAGAATAGTATCCTAACAAAGCACAAATTGAAGAGATGAGTTGGTTTCCTTTAGTAGAGAACATGGAAGAAGGATAAGGAGGATTTGTGGAGGGAAATTGAGCGGATGGGGGGAGGAAAAGCTCGAATATTTGAGCTCTTTGGGGGAAGGTCATTTTCTGGTATAATTCTGTAAGAATTTCTAGGTTGAAGGGTGATGCAGAGTCGACTCGGGGGATTTGCATCATTTGGTCGATGGATTCGGGCGTGATGAGGAAAAGGATTTCTCCGGACGAGGAGATGACGACTCTTTGCTCGGGAATGTAGTGGGCTTGGCACTTGATAACGAACTCGGGAAAATGGTGGATCTGAGGGAAGAGGTAGAGGGGTAAATTGGACTCCCAGAGTCCTATTTCATCACTCTAGTCCAGGAAGACTTCCTTGAGCCATGACTGAAGGTCTGCGAAATCAAAATCACACTTTGTATCTGCGATTAATCGATCTTTTTCGACCAGTGGGATCCTGTCAAGGTCGACAGGAGGCGGGAGAAATAGATTCTCCTCTCCTTCTTCTTGTTTGGACTTTGGTGCCATTTGTGCAATAGTACCTGCAAGACAAACAACGTTAGTGGGGGTGACTGACTGTGGATGAAGGCAACTGGCTGTAACGGAGGAGTAAATGGTGTAAAAAACTCTCTGGTGCGATGAGTGGTAAATGTTGAGAAAAGGGAGAATGAGGGTAGTTTTGGGTAAAAGGGTGTCCGTTGGGCGCAGGAGACAGGTCAGCTGGATAACGAATAGGTTATCTAGTAATAAATGGCCAACGGATCATTTGGGGTGTGAGATGGAAGGTGACGGTAACTGGGGGAAATACAGACAGGTGATGTGGCAGCTACCGATTGGGGTAAAGGTCATGGTGAGGGGGCTTGCCGCGAGCGAATGGGGGGGAATAACTGACAGCAGTTATGGGACGTGACTCCTTCGGGAAAGGTGGATGATGATGTCAGAAGGTGACGAGGGTCTATCAGTCTGTAGGAGGCGATGGGACTCGTGACCGGTAGATTGATGCCACGTATAGGCAGGGGCCCACCATAGGAAAGATTCCATTCTGAACCCCCCCCCCCTGAGTTAAAAGCAGATCATCCAGGGGGGTCCGAAATCCATTTTGGGCCGTTGATCTGCATGCCTGCTTCTGAGCCGCATGTCTATGCACGCTGTTTATGACACATTCTAGAGCCCCCCCCCTCCACTAAAGGAAGAATGGACGGGGGGGTACGGAATCCAATACCGATCGTAGATTTGCGTGCTTGATCCTGGGCCGTCTAGATGCGCGCGGGTCTTGTCATCGATTCCGGACACCCC
>ML818133.1:77838-91655 GCA_009831015.1 Picea engelmannii
CGTGGAAAATACATGCGTCGAGGAAACTTAGGATAAGTGATTTTTCACGGGTTTTTCTCCAAGGCTCTTCATGTTAACACCACCAAGGGGTTAGGCAAATGACCTTTTAAGTATCTGAAACATGGTACAACACTTACATCAAATTGGTTCTTATTTAAATGAAGCAACAAAGCAACTAGCCTATATTCTAACCTAGCTTCCTATAACAATTAACCTAGATTAGATTGTTGGGTTAAGAAATTACTCTACCCTGGGGCTATCTGACCAAGATTAGATAGTCTGGCCAGATTTATTCACTAATCTAACCTAGACACTTTGGCTAAGATTAAACTGTTTAGCCAAACTAATTCACTACCCTATCAACATCAATTAAAAAGAACTTGGCCATGCTTGAAAGGTATGGACCAAGTTACTATTATTGCATGGGGCTTTTATTGAAATTCTTTTATGCCCTCTTGTCTTTTCTTTTCTTTTTTCTTTTTCTTTTTCTTTTTCTTTTCTTTCTTTTTTCTTTTTCTTTTTCAAATTATTTGCAGAATGAAAAATCATTTGTCAACAAAAAACACTAGAGACAGATAATATCCCAGTCACCAGTTGATTCTATAACTTATAGGGTGATAACAAGCTCTACATTGATTACAGAGAATTAAACAAAATCACAGTCAGGAACCGGTACCCAATTCCCTGAATTGATGACTTTCTTGACCAATTCAAGGGGGAAAAGTTATTCAACACGATTGACCTAAATTTTAGCTACCACCAAGTTCCCATCAAACCGACTGATGTATGGAAGACAACTTTCAAATCTAAATAAGATCTCTTCGAATGGCTGGTCATGCCCTTTGGATTAACAAATGCACTAGCCACTTTCATGAGGTTAATGGATGATGTATTGAGACCCTTCACCAAATATTATGTGGTGGTATATCTGGATGACATCCTCATCTTCAACAGAACTTGGGAGGAGCACATGTAACATATTTTGCAGGTTTTGGGCACTCTGTGGCAGCACAAGCTATATGCCAACTTGGAAAATGATCCTTTGGCATGAACAGGGTCCAATACTTGGGCTACATTGTTGATTAGCATGGGGTACATGTGGATCCAGATAAGATCCAATTCATCCATGATTGGTCAGCCCTGACCAAACTAATCGAGCTTGAAAGCTTATTGGGACTTTCCAACTTCTATCGACGGTTCGTGTTGGGATTCTCCCATATTGCATGGGCCCTCAGCCAAGTGACCAAGGGGGGTGGCAAGGAAAATTTTGCATGGGGGAAGGAACAACAATAAGAATTGGATGATCTGAAGCATCATTTGTGCTCAACTCCTGTACTCTTCTTACATGTTCTGCAACAACCATTCGAGATTGAGACTGATGCATCTGACTATGTTGTAGGCACATTTCTCACTCAACATGGTCATCCAGTAGCATACCATAGTGAGACACTCTCAGATACCATCCAGAAATACCCCACCTATGAAAAGGAAATGTATTCCATTGTGCAATCCTGTCATCAATGGAAACATTACATTTGGGGAAAGGATACAATCATCCACACTGATCACAAGCCTATGCAATTCATACAAACACAAGGAAAGTTGCAGAACAAATTTCATCAAAAGTGGTCCACATACCTACAACAGTTCCATATCAACATCAAGTATAAGACAGGGAGCACAAATCATGTCGTTGACTACCTCAGTCGACCTCCCATGGTCGCACTCACCACTGTGCTCCATTCATGTGGGAATGAGGCATCTGAGTGGCCCCAAATTTATTAGCGAGATCTTGACTTCACCACGAACTATAAACTCTTGGGTACATGCATGAATATCACTGATTTTCACATTCAAGATGGACTATCATGTCATCTGGTGCATCTATGTGTTCCTGCAAGAGAGCATGCAAAGTTTATTTGGGAGGCTCACTATAGTCGGATGGCAAGACATTTTGGCATGGAGAAAATCATGGCCATTCTATAGAAACATTTTATTAGCCAAAAATTCGATAGGATGTCAACAAGTATATCACATCTTGCACTGTCTGTGCCATTTCCAAGCCAGCCATCAAGAAGCAAGTCTTATATACCCCTCTTCCTACTCCTGAGAGGCCTTGGGAATCCATCTCGATGGATTACATGTATGGTCTTTCATCCACCAAGCAAAGAAATGATTGCATATTTCTGGTGGTTGATCGATTTTCAAAGATGGTCATTCTCACATCCTGCAAGAAGAGCATCACAACGGTAGATACTTCCAAGTTCTTCTTCAAACGAGTGTGGGTCCATTTTGGGATACCACAGAACATCATCTCTTATCTGGACAACAGGCTCCTCAACACATTTTGGTTGAGTCTCTGGTCACTATTGGACACCAAGCTCACTAAATCCACTTCCTTCCACCCTCAAACCAATGTCCAAACAGAGGTCGTAAATCGGATGATTGTGCACATCCTGCACATGTATAACTCTAAGCATCTGTGTACATGGGATGATAGTCTTCCCTATGTTCATCACAGCTAGAACATGGCTCTCCATAGCTCCATTGGCCATAGCCCCTTTCAGGTGGGGCTAGGATTCCAACCCTTGGGTCCCATTAATGTTGCATTACCTCTTACAACCACATAGACAGATTCTTCCCATGTTCAATCTGAGGTCGACAAAGCCACCAGATTCATTGAGGGGATTCAACACATCTACCAACAGGTCCATGAGATTTTGAAGAAAGCCAATGCTAAGTACAAGCAGCACCATAATCAACACCAAATACCACACAAGTTTCAAGTGGGAGACAAGGTCTGGTTAAATTTGCAAAAAGAACGCCTTACAAGGCCCCATCAGAAGCTCTGTCCACTACGCTATGGGCCTTACACTATAACCGAGGTTGTGGGTTACAATGATTTTGATCTCAACACTCCCCCATTCCTTGGCTTGCACCCAGTGTTCAATGAGGACCTCCTTCGACCATATTTTCCACCATTATTGGACACCCCGGAGATCGCAGAACAATTGAAACCAACAGAGCTTGACCTTGACTACATGGAACATGCATCCACTGATCAGATAGTGGACACACAAGTCAAGGGAACTCACCAGCAACAGATACAAATTTATCGAGTTGTCAAGGCAGGGAAGCTCCTGCACCAAGGCAAGTGGCTCATCGGGAGACAAATTCAACAGAAATTTCCTCACCTTATGAGGGAACTCAACACAATGGAGAGATTTTCTTCCTAAGTGGGGAGGATTGATCCAGGTGGATATTGGTGGCCACCCACCTATTCCAACTAGCTCCTCTTGATAGTTTTTAGTTCAACGCGTTATTTTGTAATTCTTTGTAATTGTGGGTTCTATACTTGTGGGGTTGTCTGGAGCCCTGTACAATTTCTAGGTGTAGATTGGTGACCGCCCACCTAATCCAACTGGCTTATTTTGGAAGTTTTCATGTCAGTATATATTTATATACTTATAGAGTCATCTTTCAAACTGTAGATGGAGTCATAGTTTGATGGAATAATGCGTATTTCTCGAAAATACCTTTCCAATGGGCTATCACGCGCCTAAAACAGAGGTCGTACACAAAAGTTACGACCCCGGGAAGTTGAGGTACCAACTTACCCATCAGGGCCCACATAACTTTTGGTGTTTCATCTCCTAGGGTTAGGTTTTTGGATGTCTAGGGTTTTGGCATTCATGAGTAATGTTAAAAAGGCCTCTGGAGCCTCATTGTAATCATTCTGCTTAGATGAATGCGCGTAGCAACCACATCTCTTCTTAGAGATAGCTACCACCATTCGAGCAAGTTGTTTTCAGTTCTGTAGTTTTACAATTTCAACCTATTTTATTTATTCAATAGAAGTTATTGTTCACTAGATATATGTTGTTATTCTTCGTATCTTTTTGTTATCATATTCATTTTTTTATTCATTTTGTTCTGCTCATAAATATGGATCAACATTTACCCCTTCTCCCTTCATTGTAGGGATGTGTAAGGATATACCTTATTGCACTAGTGGGCACATAAGCAAATATTTTTTAGTGCAATATATAATCTCTAAAATATTTTAGTGCCTTGACTAGGGAATATTATTGTTTCTCCAAGTTGTTATATCTCATTTCAACATCTCTTAAATATCTATTAAAGAAGGCTATATGATGTTCTTTGTTTTCCTCATTTTTTTGTAATAGTACAACAACTATGGTATGTTTTGAAGTAAAAGATAAGACAAGGAAATATTTATCATAGTTTGGGTTAACTGACATTGGAGATTCTCCCAATGCATATTTGATTTGTTAAAAATACTCTTTAGCCTCAATAGTCCATTTGACTTCATGGTCTTTCCTCAACATGTTAGTGATATGCTTTACTATTTCAACAAAATTTGGGACAAGCCTCTTCAGAAAATTTATTATGCCAAGGAAGGATTGTATTTATTTATTATTTCTTGGAAGGGGAATTTGATTGATGGCCTCTACCCTTTCTGGATCTATCTTCACCCCTTCATTGGATACTATATGGCCAAGGATCTTTCCTTCTGTCATAGAAAAATAAGACTTCTTGGGATTTAAGGACATGCCAAATTTTCTACATTTCATAAAAGTGTGCCTCATATGCCTGATGTGATCTTCATCTATATTTGAGAAAACAGTCATGTAATTAAGGTATATAAAAATGAATCTATCTTTCTCACCCACAAAATCTATGTCCATGGCTCATTGAAATGTGGCTCCTGCATTAATCAACCCAAAATTCATTTTATCATACATGAAAGTTCCCTATGGGGTTGTGAAGGCTATCTTTTCCTTATCTCCTGGATGCATTGCCACCTTGTTATATCCTAAGAAACCATCCATCATAGAAATTATGTTTTCTCCTACTTCTTCCTGCAGTATGCAATCCATCTTAGGAAAAGGGTGATTACCCTTCACAAAGAATTTGTTTAGGTTTTTGAACTCTACACAGAGCCTGATCTCTCCACTCTTCTTCCTAAATGGAACCAAATTTTACATCCATTCAGAATATCTAGGGGAATTATGATCAAAGAATTTAGCAATTTCATCACCTCTTTCTTAATAATAGGCAACAAGAGAGGATCAACTTGCCTTAGTTTATGCCTAAAAGGATTAGTACCAGACTTGAGTGGTATTCTATGTTGTATGATGTTGGTATCATAAGTATTTAAAACATCCAGGAAAAAACATCCATGTAATCCTTGAACTACTCTAGATATTTCACCTTATGTTCACCAGGGATTTCCTTGGACAACTTTATGTACTTGAGCTCTTTTTCTCTCTGAATGTTGCATTCTTCAATGTTTTCATATTTGGGCAGAACTATAGGCTTCGCAAGTACATAATTTCTATCGAACAATTTCTCCAAAGGTACTAGTCCTTTGGGAATGAAGTTATTCATGAGTTGAAGGACCTTATGCTCATCCATATAGTCATTGAATTCATGAGTGATTTCAATATCTTTCTCATTCGTATATTTAGACTACTCTTCATGATCTAAATCAATATGAGTATTTGCAAAGTCATCTATAACGTCCATAATCTTCTTGATTTGTTGGTCATCTTCAAACACTTTCCAATATTTGATATTGTCAAGGATGGATGGATAATACATCATCTTTATTTTATATTTCATTTTGGAAACAACATGTGTTTTAAAATTACTAGTTGCCACTGCTAAAGAATCAACCTGCTAATTAAACTCTCTTGAAACAACAATAATATTAAAAGCTTCATAGAAATTATCAATAAAATCCCATACCTAATTTTTGTACGCCCTCATCCTAGGATGCCTTGTCTGAGAGTGACCTTTGAGTTTTTGCACTATGTTGGGTTCGTATTTTGATTGTTTTATTGCGATGATCAAATCTTTTTTGCATCGATATTACATATGATATGCTTCATATTAGCCATTTTGAAGGATTTTGAAAGGTTTACATATCAATTTATCATGGATTCACATCAGGTATGTATAATTAATGTTTTTACAATGATTTTGAGATCAATTCAGTTCAGTTTAATGTTTATAAAGATCTAACATTCTAATTGCTTGCAACAGGTCGGAATTGTGATCCGATCCTCCATCCGGACCTTCATCTGGCACTGTTACATGCAATGAACTTAAAGCTTAATTTGTGGGCGGATGAAGTGGAATAAGAAAAATATGACACATGGGTTTTGTGCGTAATATTCCCAATTAAGTCCTAGGTGAGTTGTTTCCTGAAATTATAGATGGATTGAGAGCAGTTTGTGGTTTTCAATTCGACATCCGACACTACATCTGACACTCTGTCTGGCACTCAAAGCACAAAGGAGTTGGTGGTTAGCACATTGGCAGCCTGTGGTGGACGAATCGACGATCTGGGTTTTGTGCCCCCTCATGGCCTCTAGCTACAGAGCTCGACACACCTCAGATTGGGCGGTTATGGTGATCGTTGAGTGGCTCATGGATTTTATAGAAGTTGATGTTGTTAGAAGCTCATTTAATGAGTTTGCCATTTTTAGAGGAGGTCGACCCTTCCAGTGATCGACCTCTCGAGCTATAACTTATCTATAAATACCACTATCAGTGGCACGACCACATAGAGAATTTTTAAGAAGAGTTTCATTGTGTAATTCAGACATTCTCTGCAAATTTTGTTCCAGACTTCATTTTTTTTATTAATGACAGAATTGCATTGAGTTAAGCCTATGTTTTATTGTTGGAGAGTAGCCACGACCTGCTGGGGGGCCCACCAGTGGTCTGGGTGACTGTATATCAATAAATATCGTGTGTTTATCTTGTTTCTTAGTTAGAATTTATACTTGTTTCTTGGTTGTATGTATTTTTCAGTTTCAATTACTGTACATGCCAATTATAATTTGATTATCTAATTCGTCTTTCCTTAAATTGCAGATTGCTTGTAAGAGTTGGTTGATTATCATGTTGTGTCTCTTCTTTCTTAGCTATGAATCGTCCTGCAGGATACTAATTTAGATAGTTTTATTGAAGTCTTAATTAGTCACTTTGGTTTTGATAACTAAAACAAAGTATTAACTTAGACAGAGTATTAGTGTAAACATAGTATTAGTTTAAAATTGTTGCAAGCTTTGATGGATTGATTGTTTCAAGTTTTGATAGCTGTAATTGAGATAGATTTATTTCCCATTTCAATTAGTCTTCGTAGATCTATTTTGTTTATTAATGCTGCCTTAGTATGATAGGATAGAAATAGGTTTTGGATTATGATTTTTAAAAGCATTCTAGTTAATTTTGAAATATGATTTTTAATGATAGAATTAGTTCAGTTTAGATCATGAAATCTCAGTTATGAATTTGAGTTGTAATCTCTAGTTGGCATTAATCAATAATTAGAAGTTTGCACATAGTGAATTTGAATTAGGATTTTCAATTATGAGTTTTGAGTTTGTAGATTTCTATACGAAGTATTTTCAATGTTATTTTAGTTACGGATTAGAATTAGAATTTCTAATTAGTGTTAGTTGTGGGTTTGTGGATTTTCTTGAGTTAATTTTTATTCTTTGTAGGATAGAAATAGTTGTGAATTTCTTTAAGAATAGAGTTCACTTGTCAAAGATAGTTTTGATAGAGTAATTTCTTACTTGCTTGTTCATTTAGAGATAGATAGATTAGTTGCTTACTTGCTTATTTACTTGTTCACTCAGAGATAGATAGATCAAATAATCCAGAAATACCTTACTTCTCGTTTGCTTATTTAAAAAGAGATTGAATAGATAGTTTGAAATATATTTCTTGTTATTTGCTTATTTAGAGATAATTCATATTCCTAGATTGTTTAAGGTTACTTAGGTCATATAGAGTTCATAATGCTAGAATTGCTTAAATCTCTTCAATATTTGAGTTTATTGGCATTAGATTAGGTGAGGCTAGGCTATATTAGAGTTCTAGACCTGCAGATACAGTGTTGGCACCTCGAAGATTATGAGCCCCGGGTTGACAATTTAATGTCTAAATAGATATCATATATTTCACTCGACACACTATTAGCTCTGAGTCTCCAAATGCCACCAACTCACTAATTCACATTTTTCTTGCTACCTCCAAGCCTAGAATCAAGGCTTCCTAGTCAGCTATATTGTTGGTGGTCTCAAACTTTAGTTTGTAAGACAAGTGAATTTCATTTTTGTTAGGAGAAATAAGTACTACACCATCTCCCACTCCTTCCTTTGAATATGCCGCATCAAAATACATATTCCATATACCACCTACTTTTTTAGCAGGGATTGCCAAAGGATGTGTGAGTGTTAGGGCTTCCTTGTATTCTTCATTGATTATGATGATGCAACAACCAAGATCTTCATCAACATAATATATAAGATGATTTACAGGATTGTTTTGGTCAGTAACCACATAAGAGAATTTTGTTTCTTTGTATAATTTCTTGTTTTCTCCTCCAAATACCAATATGATTACACAAGTCATGTCCATCTACATTGCGCCTCTTATATTTTGTGACCATGTTCTTGATAGTAGCATGCCATAGTTGGAAAGAACATCAACCACCACTACATCCATCATAATTCTTTTGACAGGAAGTTGAGCCAAAGCAACTAACATGTCTTTGATCAACCCATCACATTTCACTTTTCTGGCATCAAAAGAATAGAGGTCATGATACAGTCTAGTTATTTTCAACCCTGTCTTTTCCATGACTACTTTGGGCATAAGATTATGTGATGCTCCAAAATCAAGCATAAAATTATGGAACATTTTGTCATGGATATTCAATGTCACATAGAAATGTGTAATAGATTCTTCTTTGTCATCTATGTGAGGGCCAAAAACTATAGTGGGGGACTCATCTTGCATATTTACAATATCAGGAGGGATTTCTAATCCTTTTCCCTGTATATATTTCTCAATTTGTTTGTGATATGAATTATTCTTATCCAATTCCATGACTGGGACAAGAATTTTGATTTTGGACAATTCTTTTTCAATGTTAAAAGGTGGAACAAATTCCTCAAATTCCTTACCTCTTTCTCTATTTTTGAAGGTTCCCCACCTCATTACCCTCGGGAATATTTGTTAGTTATTTGAATTTATCCTTGAAAATACTTGGGATAGGATTCTTAGGCCTGGGTTGCCTATCCTGGTTGGTTTCCTTCTGTCTAGGTATGAGGTCATACTTCTTATGCATATCATCCTATAGTGCATTCGCAAACATCCTATATTGAACAAAGGAAAACACTTCTTTAATTGATTCACTTTTAGGGATTTGTTTCCTATTTTTAAGGAATCTTCATAATCATCTCATGTTAGATGCATGGCATTATTATCCCCTAGTAAAAGGTGTATTTCCTCTAGATTCCCGACATATTCATCATCCATTGCTTCCTCCACCAAGTTATTTTCATCGTTTGGTCTCACATGGGGGTTGGATGAGTTGTTCTTCATTTCTTATTTCTCTCCTCATGGGTTGAGGATTGAAAGGTCTTCTAAACTAATTATTGTTCCTTGCCCCTCCTTATTGAGGAGCTTTGTTTTTGTTACCATTCTCCATTTTGAATCTTGACATTTTATTTGTCAAATTTCTGATCAGGCTAGACATTTTGTCCATCCTAGCTTCATGAGAATCTGTGGTTGGATCGGATGGACCACAATCCTTTCTAGCATTTTTTCTTTCTACTTGATCTAGCTTTTGTTTCATTTTTATTGATGAAATCATATTTCCTTCGATGTCTATTGCATCGTCCTACATTATCAGCAGAGTTGGGGCTCTTCTTTCCCTTAAAATCATGGCAAGGTCAACATCAAAATCCCTAAAAAATGTGACTTTAGCTACTTGTTGTGAGGGATTTATGTCTCTAGGGATATTGTTGTATAGCTTGTTAAATATTCTATTAAAGTCAACAACGATCTCATTAGATATTTTCTTAAGTGAGCCAAATTTTGTTAGGTAATACATAATGCCTCTCTTTTCCCCTCATTGTTTCATAAATGCAGACTCAAGAGCCTGTCATTTATCGATTGAGGCCATAAGAAGCTCTCTGAACCACTTCCAAACATCTCTTTCTAAAGTTTGAAAAAATAATCTCATGAAGACATCATCGTTCTCCACAAACAAATTTCCAGTGAAGTCTTGGAAGGATGTTATATGTTCTTAGGTGGAATGAGCTTGTTCTTCACAATATTTGGGCAGGAGCTTCAAATCATTTTCAGGGAGATCATGAACATGTACATGCAAATTCAATGGGACAAATATAGCAGTGACCCAAGGATTTAAAGGTGGTGGGGAGGTTGGTTCCCCCCCACTCTTCCTCCTCCTAAGTTGGACATGAGATTTTGCAGAATGTGATTATTGGCTTCATAGGACATAGGGTTTAGAGGTTTTTTCAAGAAGGTTTTAAGGGAAGAAGACGCTTCTTGACATAATTCTATGGGATAATTATGTAGATCTATTAAGGTTTCATGAGGCATCTTCGAAGAATAATATGAATCACCAGGTATATCAACTAGCTCGAAAGATTCACTACCTCTATGAACAACAAAAGGAGATGTTTCTAGATTAGGGTTACCTGAAGTTGAAGGGATTTAACATTCTCTGATGTTTCTCCAGATCACAAGATTCTATGGATTTGAGTATACTAGAGTCTGCTTAGGATCTGGGTTTCTTTTAGTGTATCTTATGTTAGATGCCAGATCTACCTTCTATGGAGTCACCGGGTGAAAAACTAACATCCAGATGTATGAAGCTTGTTTCACCGCTAAGAATTAGATCTTGCAATGGCGTACCCCAGGGAAAGATATCTTCAAATTCCATTCCACAACAATGATGCCATTCTGGATGTTATCCTTCGAGATGTTCTAGGTTGTCAATAGACCGATGTCGAGGCACCCTAGGGGCTAAGACTCAGTATGAGCCTTAAATCCATGCTTGTAGTAAGTAAAATTATGCAAAAATTGGGCAAGTCTCTCTCTCTCTCTCTCTCATAAAAATATCGATCCTCAAGCAGTCTCAATCCACATATTTAAAACCTTCAACTCCATAAGAAACTTATCCATGACTGTTTCAGACAATTTGATTTTAAGAGTGGGGAAAATGGTGAATTAGAAGAAATACAAGATAAGAATATAAGGCATTGTAGAGAATGAATCTTATATCTTATGGAAATAGAATAATGTGTTGAGAAATTAATAATTCAATAGTTTTGACATATATATTGTTTAAACATGCATCAAACCATTGCATCTTCAAATATTTAAATCCATGGATGTAGCCTCTGCACATCATTAAATATATGAAGAAATGAAAAGAAGTGGTCATTGTTAAGAGGAAATAACTTTAGTATCATAAGCATACAACACACAATAACATTAAACATGTTATATAACTTGTTGCTTGAGGTTTTATTAATGTAGATCTTATACAAGAAGCCAAAAATGAGAGGGGTGGATTTTACAAGAGCACATGCACAAAAAGAGAAATGACAAACAGAAACTTAACGTAGGGGATGAATATCATGAAACCTGCAACCTTAACTATCTATGTGTGCCTCAGGATTGTGATTGAACAACTCTAGCTGTAAGAAACTCTTAAATCCTCCAAAGTGTCGACCATAAAAATGAGCTCCTTAACTTGCTTTATAGGTTTTTCATTTGTGATAAAACCGTTTATTTAATCCAACACTGCTTCTTGAAAATGGATACTTCTTGTCAAAGTCTTGATACTGCCTCTAGTTTTCTAGTGGATTTATAACTGATTTTTCTGGGTAAAAAATAACATTTTTACCACCATAGTTAACTTGTTGATATTATTGTTGGGTATGTTCTCCTTGTCTAATCAAGCTTATGTTTGGATCCTTCTGGATGACTCAATTGATTCCAACAACTGCACTGGATGTTCTTGAACTTGATGGATAAGAGGAAAAACTGAGTGTTTCCTCTTGACTGACATCACCCAACAAAACATGGCATAATTGACCAATCCATAAAATATTTTTCCTCAAGATTATCCAATGGACTGGTCAGATTGGCAATTATACCTTAGGATATATTAGAGGGCGTTCCACTGCTCTCCAATTTGAACTAATGATACCAAAGAAGGACATTTCCTCCCTCGCAAAATGCATAACACACTCTCCTGATGCCTGTAGACAAGATTGTTGATTATTTTCTCTCATGGAGAGGGATTGTGCAGGTGGGTCATCATCTACCACACCTGGAATCTGAGTAACTAATCTTAAGAAGACAGATTACTCACAAATTATTTTTTCTTCATTTCTTTAGCTTTCTCTTATAAGAGCTTGACACATGTTTGTGGAGATAGCTAATGGGAAGAAATGATTTGTCACACCCATCCTGATATGATAAGATTTGGGGATTTCAAGGGGGTGTGTGTATGGACAAGTATTATTGTCCTTTGTGAGCAACATGTAACAACATGATGATTGGTGAAAGGATGTGGACGTGATGCCAAATTTCTTTTTATTCACCGTATCATCTCCAACTGATTTGGTAGGCTATCAGTGCATCCATCACCTTCTTGAAATATTCTTCCTTGTACCTTTGTATGGACATGCGTTACCTTCCCAATGGTTTGATTCTTTTGAAAGTTTGAATGGAGGAAATTTTTTTTGAGTGACATCTTGTTGACATCATCATGGTCCCACAAACACGTGGAAGTTTCTTAATGGTCCATGTCATTGCTCATATGGATATGGGCTCGGCCTACGTGTAGTTTTTATAGGACAAATCGGTAGGTGCAGACACTAACTGATCTCCCTAGATCCACCTAGATCTAGAACAAAACACACCAGAACATGATGCTTTCCTTAAGTTTTAGATATTGAATTTACTAACTAAAGAGGGATGGGTGACATACCATTTAAATGTCTCTTCCCCTCACCATTTCCATCGTAGCTCTGTTCCAACACTCATACAATGATGAACTTGCAAAATAACGCAACCAACCAAAGTGATAGTAATAGCATAAACTCAATATAAACCTATGTATGTGATCAAGGAATCATACAATAAAAGACAACAAGCTTTATAGGAAAGAATCATATTACTGTATCATATTAAATGTGAAAGAGAGATTACAACCATGGCATTGATATCGTAAGGTCCCTTCCAACTGCCCGTCATTCCCTACACACTTCCATTCCAAGAATTCTGAGAGCACAGATCTGATAATATTCATAATCTATCTTGACAAAAGAAAAACTCAAAAACACTCCAACCAAGCCAATAATTCCAAGCCAAATCCAACTTAGCCTTTCTCCATGAGAGCTCCTCTCCTTTTATAAGCTGAAGAGGATAAAGTGAGGAGGTTAGGATGATCCCACTAAATCATGAAAGCGAGTAAGATCCAAACCATTCGGATGCCACCTCACCATGGAAGTTTCTCCTTTTAGAAGATTCAAGAAAACACTCGTTTTTCCCACGTGTAAGCATTCTCGCACCCTACCTATAGAGCAGACTGCGAACTCATCGCAACCTAGCTATGATGCAACCTGCGAGAATCAGGCATTCTCGCACCCTAGCTATAATGCAGCCTGTGAACTTCCTTTTTTATAGGGTTTTCTACAAAGGAAAATGCAACTTCTTTTCTCAGGAAAAGTTCTTCTCCCTTCTCTCTTCAGGAACTCAAGCCACTGACCCCTCTGAAGACAACATATAGGTTTACATCATTAACAGTCATAGGGATGACGAAAATAATGTGTAACAGAGAGCCCCCCAAAGTATGAAATTAGAACAGAGTGATAGCTGAAATACTTTGTCGAGTGTGTGTAGGGAACAAGGAACAGTCGGTCGGAAACCTGCCAACAAACAAGGAAATA
>ML818133.1:91862-115917 GCA_009831015.1 Picea engelmannii
GTCATGGCCACCAAACATACACTGTGGATCCATGCCAATATGACTCAAATTTGAACATAGCCACCAAAAATACACTGTGGATCTATGTGTTAAAGACTCAAATTTGAACATAGCCACCAGACATACACTGTGGATCTATGCACCAATACAATCTGAATATACTCCAATGCAACCTGAATTTAACAGAAAAGATCCAGGGTCTTCATATCCACCACTCTATAGTACGAATCTAACCATGCGAATACATGTGTTGGAGCCGAACATGGTAGAAACCACTTGATTACCAGTCAATGACGAGAACCGTTAACAAGTGCGAGGTAAATCACCATTAATGTCAATGATTCTCAAGATACTCGAGTACAATCCAACGAATGCGAATTAATGAGTTGAAGTCGAACACTCAGTGGAATCTCCCGATCAGAGGTCAATAATGAAAACCCATTGTCGAAAGAGAGGAAACCTGCCATTGAGGCATGCAAGTTCCAAGGTACCAATTAGTTTCTAAGTCTAATTCTTGGATAATGAGTTGAAGTCGACAGAAAAAGACTCGTCACAGGAAGGCCTTAATGTATCCCCCATCAATGACATGAAACAAGTAACAAGATTTGATGTAGATCATAGTAACAAGTGATTCAGGACTGACTCAAGGATGGCCGACACAATAGAAGGCTTTAAGGACTACAGAAATGACCGACGCAATAGAAGGATTTTCGGGTTGGACATCTTTTTGAACATATTGACGACACAACCACTGTCTTGGAAACACTGACTCAACAACAGGGATTACATACCAATTTGTAATCTTATAAAGGAGTATGAACAAGAGATGAACGGGTTTTCCAACCTATACATAAGGTGAGTGAAGGGGTGTCATGTTCAAAAGCGAGTCTTCCATAGAATACAGGTTTAGACACATTTCTTTCTCAATTCCCCCCCCCACCATTTCTGGCGAGTACCTCTTTATTTTTACACAAGCTTGAGGAGGATAACATATGCTTGTTGATGTAATCTCATCCTTCGAACGAGTCCTTTGGAGTATGTTTAACGAACCCTATGAATGAGTGGTTTGGTCCCATATGGGCCTTTCAATGTTTGTTTTATGAGTCCAAAGAAAGAAAACTCAGGGGTTTTTCATGTTTAGAGTCTAAAAAAACACTTAAAGAGAACTCTTGCAGTTCCTTTTTCGTAAAGTAGTCTGATGAGACCGAAAAAGAGATAAACTATCGCTCAACAAACGTTTTCTTCAAATACTTTAATGAGCGTGAAAAGAACAAGGTCGCTCGACAATCTTTTCATGTTTAGAGAGTCTGAAAAGAGCTTAAAGGGAACTCCAGTGGGTTCCTTTTTCGTATAACCTTTATGAGTTCGAAAAAGTGATAAAAGTATACTCGGTTACATTCTCATTGATTTACGAGCACAAGAAATAACAAATACTAAGCTCGGTAACTTATTCTCATGTATTAACGAGCATGAGAAAGAACAAAGACTAAGCTCGGGATTGTTTTTATTTTTACGCAAGCTTTAAAACAAAACAAAACTATGCTTGGACCTGGTTTCATTTTTACACAAGTTTGAACCAGAGGAAACTATGCTTGGACCTAGTTTCATTTTTACACAAGCTTGAACCAGAGGAAACTATGCTTGAGGTAAGTGGTTTCATTTTTACACAAGCTTGAACCATAGAAAACTATGCTTGGAATTCCCAACGCATAACACATGGATGGTTGGTACTTAGCCCCCAGTGGAGTCACCAATTTTGTTGTAGGACAAATCGGTAAGTTCGGACACTAACTGATCTCCCTAGATCCACCTAGATCTAGAACAAAACACACCAGAACATGATGCTTTCCTTAAGTTTTAGATATTGAATTTACTAACTAAAGAGGGATGGGTGACATACCATTTAAATGCCTCTTCCCCTCAACATCGCCATCCTAGCTCCGTTCCAACACTCATACAATGATGAACTTGCAAAAGAACGCAACCAACCAAAGTGATAGTAATAGCATAAACTCAATATAAACCTATGTATGTGATCAAGGAATCATACAATAAAACACAAGAATATTTATAGGAAAGAATCGTATTACTGTATCATATTAAATGTGAAAGAGAGATTACAACCATGGCCTTGATGTCGCAAGGTCCCTTCCAACTGCCTTTCGTTTCCCACACACTTCCATTCCAAGAATTCTGAGAGAACAGATCTAATAATATTCACAATCTATCTTGACAAAAGCAAAACTTAAAGACACTCCAACCAAGCTAATAATTCCAAGCCAAATCCAACTTAGCCTTTCTCCATGAGAGCTCCTCTCCTTTTATAAGCTAAAGAGGATAAGGTGAAGAGGTTAGGATGATCCCACTAAATCATGAAAGCGAGTAAGATCCAAACCATTCGGATGCCACCTCACCATGGAAGTTTCTCCTTCTAGAAGATTCGAGAAAATGCTCGTTTTTCCCACGTGTAAGCATTCTCGCACCCTGCCTATAGAGCAGACTACGAACTCCTCGCGACCTAGCTATGATGCAGCTTGCAAGAATTAAGCATTCTCGCACCCTAGCTATAATGCAGCTTGCGAACTTCCTTTTTTATAGGGTTTTTTACAAAGGAAAATGCAACTTCTTTTCTCAGGAAAAGTTCTTCTCCCTTCACTCTTCAGGAACTCAGGCCATTGACCCCTCTGAAGACAACAAATAGGTTTACATCATTATCGGTCATAGGGATGACGAAAATAATGTGTAACAGTAGTTGAGTTTGATATAGTGACGAAAACCCCAGTGGGCCCTCTTTATACATATGGAAGCTTCATAATGGTCCATGTCAGCGCCAAGGTGGCTTTTAGGCCAGTCTATGTGTAGTTGAGCTTGATATGTCAACCGAATTTCCCATTGGGCCCTCACCATATAGGTGGGAATCTCAGATTGGTTCTGACAAGTGTCTTGTTGGAATGCCAAGTTGTCTCTCACTCTCCCGGGTGTTATAGGTGGAATTTTTTATTGGCTCCAGGTGTCACTGAATGGTTGGACATATGTGCAATGATAACAATCGAGCAGATGGTTAGGAGAAACTAGAATATCTTTGTCACAACCCAATGATAGTGTTTTAGCCTTCTATATTATTGTCAGATGAAACCATTCACTCTTCAACATGTGGCTCCTAAAACTTCTATCACACCCCATATGCATGTTTTCTCCCATGCACTTTCACGATGCGACATCGGTCATTTGTCATAGACCAGGCACACTTGCAACCATTGGATGATCGGGCTCACACCTTCACTAGTGCTTGATTCGTAGGTCGTGGTCTCATGATAGACCTTAGGTCTCATGATAGAGCTTAATCTAAGAGGGGCTTAAGCATTTCAAGGACACAATTATCCCTACTTCAGCTCTTGATAAGTTCCTAGGCGCTTGAAATTTATCCTTGGGCCCTTAGGACATAATTTTTCTATTGATTTATCTACAGTGCTTGAAATTATGCTAGCTCTTTTGCTCTAGGAGTTCTTACGAGCTTGCTTTCAACCTCTATTTCACCTAATATCGACCTTACAACCTAGACCAACATGCAAATTGGATCTAGGGTCAAATATTGTACTAGCAGTCCTTTTTCTCTTCTTTCATCCATTTGTTGAGGTGTCAACCTTGTAGGTTGAGTGAGGTTAGGAGGTGGAGCATAATTCTCTCTATAGTTGTTAGAGATCACTCTTCTAGTGGCCATATTTTTACTTACAACTTTTTTTCCCATACTGAAAACACACTCTATGAATTTAGGTTCAAAGAGTCACACCTCATGTTGAATTTTCTCCTTTAAAGTTCCGATAAATATATCTAACCAATTATGTTCTAGAATGTTCTTTTCCTTGAGACTTATTTTTTGGAATCACTAAATGTGCTCTATAATTTGACCTCTTTTCCGAAGATTTATCAATTGAATAAATAACGTATTTCTCTTAATATCCCCATAATGTGCTATCAATCCATCCGTAAAAATGAACCAAGAGATAAAAAAAATCATTTTTTCTTTCACAAAACCATTGATACCAAACAAATTGATTGTTTTCTAAATACAAGGATGAAAGAGTTACCTTTTGAAAGGTTGGCACTTGGTGTAGATTAAATAATTTATCCATCTGGAATATCCACGCTATACGATCTTTACTATCAAACTTCCTCATATCAATCTTGGAAATTAAGTAGTTCATTGGTACCAAGTGGAACCCCCAATGATGCAGATTTGGAGGTGATGAATAATCATGATTTTGGGGCTCAAACTTTATTTCCTCCACATTTACATGATTTCCTTGTGTCATGATATCTCCTGATGGAATCTCTCATCTAGGGTATGTAACAAGATGGTTTTCATGGATTTTTTCAATTCTTCCATCTTTGATCCATATTATTTTCCATTTGTGCCCTATTTTCATCCATCATCTTTTCCATATGTTTCATTTGTACCACATTTTCATCCATGTCCTTTTCCATTTGTTCCATATTTTCCTCAATATTATTTTCCATCAAATCATTACTTGTTATTGACTTAACACTCAATTCATTAAATTGGTTCTCCAATTTGGATAGCAAGTGAAAAATATCTTATCTTTCTTCCGTAGTCGTGGTTGAGATTTATCGAGGTTTAGTTGGTGAAGTAATTTTTGGTGAACCATTTGTCATGTGGAACAAAAATAATAATACTCCTTTTTGTTTTCTCTTTATCACAAATTTTGAATCACCAAAGGCATATCTACCAATCAAAAGTTAATCCAATTGTAAGTTGTGTACCTTTAGATCCCTAGTTTTGAGACTGTCTTGTTAGTTGACCTTTGTCCTAATGCATCTATGCAATTTCAGACCTTTTGAGTCTAAAATTTTCTTCTTGTAGTAATTTGATATGTCTTCTCTGTAATGGCATAGGTTTGACCAAAATTTGATGTGTCAAGTTAAAGTTATGGTAACTTTCCCAAAACTTGTTGATTATTATCTCTTTCCAGATAATGAACTTGTATGGAATGCCACGTGTCCAATATTTTAGATCTGATTCTAAATTTTTTACTTGAAATAACATGGTCTATATCATTTCTAAAATAACTAGTGGCACTTAATTTGGACCTTTCAATCTTAAGATATAATAGTTCTACCATGAACACCTGCTTGAGACTAGTTTTAAGCCTAGTAAAAAAACATTAATTTCCATAGCCTATATCTCAGAAAGTAAAAAAATACAAAAACTAAAATTTGTACCAAAAGTACTTCGCTATGTATCATTATATTAAAAAGTTCACAGTCTGAAACCCTTCCAAAAAAAGTTATAGAAAAAATTCCAAAATGATGCATTTGAAACTAATTTTGGGACTGGTCACAAACCCTAGCTTCTAAAGGTTATATCTTAGAAAAAATAATGAAGTTCGAATACCTAAATTGTTTACCAAAAGTAATTCAATATGTCTCCTCAAGATACTGAAAATTTCACACTTTGAAACCTTTCCAAAAATATTTATAGCAAAAATTCCAAGATGACTCATTTGAAATTGATTTTAGGACTAGTCACAAATGCTAACTAGCACAGGATGTATCTCAAAAAGTATAATGAACCAATACCTAATTTGTTTTTTCCAAACGTACTTCGCTATGTGTCCTTGGTATCCTGAAATTTTTTTGTCTGAAACTTCTCCAAAAAAACATTATAGTGAAAATTCCAAGATTAATCACTTGAAGGAGTAAAACCCTAGGATCACATGCTATGAAACCAAATGTTTTGCACCAAACAATCAGAATAGCATAAAAATATAGAGAGAGAAGTAAACTCCATGCCTAGGTAAAAAGAGAATAATGAACGTGAATCCTCTTCGAGGGGGGAACCTCCTTCTACAATAGAACAAATGTACAAGATGAAATGATCCTAAAACTAAGTCTCCTTGGTATATATATAGGAGACCAAGGATACAATTATAATTAAAAGGTCTATTCGACAATACTAGTAAAACAATAGAAATACAACAAATCAATATCTAGAGCTTTACATGGGGCTTTACATGGTGTCATTGTAGCTCATGGTTTTCTATGTATGGTTTTGAGGAGGCCTCTACCTATTTAAGGAGGGTGTCGCTCTCATTTTGTATGGTTGGAAATGGAATAAGAAGACTATTTTCGCACAATATTGGAATGCTTAATTTTCTATTTCTTTATCACGTTGTCCTAGGTTAAAATAGAAGGGTTTGGGGCATGCAAATCTCATTTAAGAAAGGACTAATGTAAGGCCAACAATGTAAACAATGTATGATCAAATTCTATTTTGTTTCTTTGTGATTTTTTTAAGCTATGTCTTAGTATTGAATTTAAATACTTCAAGGTTTTAAATTATTACCTTAGATGTATGATTTAATTAATCAAATTTTCAATACTTAGGATAGACCTAGAACTAGTTTAGCCTCTTTATGAATTTTGTATAATCTAGGTATCCTAGATTGATGATTTCCAAGCATTCTCCAATAAGTTGTATGGAGGCTCCAATAATCAAAGGAGAAAGGGGCGTCTCTTCAAGACATGGTTAAAGACTCCATTCCCAATGGAAACACTAGGGTTATTTTTATTTTCCTTTCCTTTCCTTTCCATCTCAATTAAAATCTTTCCATTTAAATTTTTGTTCGAAGCAACCTAGGGTTTAATACTTTCAATTTTCTAATATAACTCACATTTTTTCCAAGTTTAAGCTAAAACTTTCACATTCAATTATCAACTTGGTATTTTATTTCCAAGTCGAATTTCCTAAAATCTATTTGAAATGCTAATCGAACTAATTTAGGGTGTAATCTAGTTTCATTTTTTACTTCTTTTACACATAGATTTTCACCTTCTTCTTTTTTTTTTAAATCCATCAGCTCACTCATTAAGATAAATTTGATTGCAAGCTTAAAGTTTTGATAATGATCAAAGTATATTCCTATAAGCACTGAAATGGCCAACGTTATATTCTAATCCATTACTTCCTTGAATGTTTTTTACATATATAATTTTTAGGGTCTCTTCTCTCGTTAATGA
The DNA here is from genome assembly GCA_009831015.1 of Picea engelmannii. Lineage (NCBI taxonomy): Eukaryota > Viridiplantae > Streptophyta > Pinopsida > Pinales > Pinaceae > Picea > Picea engelmannii. Next base: position 98,901 of record ML818133.1, read on the forward strand.
GTTCCTTAATGATAAAACAACTTAATATTTGTATAGGCCAAATTGGCATACCTTTGAGCTCTTTCATTTCAATGTTGGAAATTATTTTCTCATGAGCTATTATGATCAACAAATGGTAGTTATAAATCAATCTTGAAGGTTACTAGACAATTTCATTTTTAATCATTATCTAAGTGCTTTGTCATATGGAACATATAACTTAGTGATTTGAAGTAATAAATTGCATATAAGTGCACATGAACAAAATATTTTTACACACTTGGAGACAATTTACAGGGAATTGTTTTCTTATGTATGTGGATCTTCTCTATCTTTGTTATAAGGTAATTTTAAAGTTTGGATACTCTTGTTGACTGTGGAAACTTGAGATAACAATCTAATTTCTTTGAAACAAGTAGATATGTGAATCATTCAAGTGGAAATATTTTATGCTCTTAACATATTGACATAAAAATCGATGCAATTGTGTATGGTTTGATTCTTCAGGCTCATAATTTACTTTAGATTTTCACTGTTATATTGGTACCTAGGGATGCATGGTGAATAATGACCTAAGTAAATGGGTGGCAGGTGCGGGGAAAGTGTTCAATATCCTGGAGGAAATCGAATATCTTCCTATGCCTAGGGATTGGAGAATGTCTCCAATAAAATTGATGAAGCTTATTCTTTGTGGAGAGGTGTTTCTATAGAAAAAGAAGAAGGGATAAATAGAAATTTTATTTTAGGAGATTTGATGTTGGTAATATGAGTTGTTATTGACAAGTCTAAGATGGGGAATAATGCTCTAAATATTCTCATATCAAGGATACTCAACGTTCTCTCCAGCTTTGATGAAGTATTCATTTTTTATGTCAAGTGCAAGTTTAACACTGACTCAGTAGATTATTGGGCCAAGTTAGCCTCATTTTTTAGGCCAAGTACTTAAATAAAAATGGACTTAGGGCACTCCTCCCCATATCTTAGATTTCAACGTTCCCCATCTCATACTAAATGGCATGAAACAAGTGGAGGCATCAAGGGACAGGTATCAGTATGGATGGGTTGTTCACACATATGAATCGTATTGGGTTTATTTTGGTAATTCAATGTGAAGTGTGTGAAACATGCTTGAAATGTGGGATGCATTTGGTCATGGCAATCCTCAATGCAAATGGTTTTAGAGTGGAAGCGGGTCTAGATTGGTGCGATCCATTGGAGGGTTCGCGGATGCGTTTCTAAGCTTCTGCAGGTGGTTGTTGATGTTTTCAGATGGCATATTTGGAATTTTCTCCTCCCTCAATGTTGGTTTCTCCCCCGACTCTGACCAAGTTGATCCTGGTCTCCATGTTGCCCATTCCCATGTTAGTTTCTAGAGGAGTTTTTTTTTTTTTTGTCTTGCGATTTTATAATAGTGTTCATCACTTTGTGCTCATCTTTTTCAAAGTTGGGATTGGGGATTTCCACTTCAAGTTTGTGTGGTATGGGTTCCTGGTTGTGGGTCAATGTGCATTCTATGTTGGAAAAGTATGGACTTCGACCGGTTTGAGGTTAGGAAAATCCTACATCAACATGAATAGATAACGTAGGCAAACAATGGTGCTCTTTAACACATCTCTGCAAAGATTTCAGACCTAAAACATGTCAGTGTTGTCAATGTAGCAAACATCACGAACCTACTCTCAGCTTAGATGCAGAGGATCAATGCTTTGGAGCTTGAATGTTAATTACTCTGGTCCTAGTTACTCTGCATCATCGTGACTCTCCCTCTCTTGCCTCAATTAATCAAGGCACAATGAACTCTCAATATAAAGGGAACAACGATGAAGAGGAAATGATTCAATATTTGGTTCCATTGGAAGTTGAAGAAGGATCTCATCATTCTGTTGAGGGGTAGGAAGTTTAGTGCAATGAGCCTCCATAGCTATTAAATGTTTTTTAGAGTAGTTTTGTTCTTGGGTTAGTATGTTAAGCAAATAACGTGTAGAAATGTGTGGAATCTCCTCGTGGAAAAGGCTCTAATTTTTGTCTATGTTATCTTAGAAATATGCTCAATCTAGGAGAAAAATTTTGTAACTATGTATGACTTTGTTATTTGCTTAGACATAACCCCTTTATATTGATATAATTTTATGTTACATATGAAAAACAATAGAATAATGACCTGAATAAATGTTTAAAGGATAAATCCCACACTATTGGTACATTTACAACCCTGAGTGCTGAAGCAAAATTCAAATCTTTGCAATTTTTCCTTCCTAGCATAATTTTGCTCACATTTTGTGGTCACATTTGAATGATGATAAGAATCCTTCAAATGGACACTTAAAATTTGATGTTTTAAATACTCCAAATGATTATGTTATTTTCTGATTCAAAGATTCACTAAGTGAACTTTGCATATCTAAAATAACATGTTCCACTCAATGGTCTCATGTCACATACGTTCATGGTTTTTCCCGATAATAATGGGTTGTTAATATATGTTGCACACTTATGGTGAATCTAATTTAAGAATTCTCTTATGCCTATTAGTTTACTACAATTTAAGAGCATATGCATTTACAATTATGGGTTGTTTTCCTTGTAGATTGTTAGCACTTTCATTAACTCCAATTTTGGATCCAAATTCCCTTATTATATTGAACACTTTTTTCAACTGTGGAGAATTAAATATTTTTCTGAATTCTGGGATATATAACAACACTCACACTTCATCATCTAATTTAGAATTTCATAAGAAAGTGGCATGTATAATGATTTGTTTTATAGATATATAATTGAATGTGAATGAATGGTTCATATAATGAAATGTTGGCATAGCCATTGATTTTTGAACTTTTCTCTTTGTTGTCATAAAAATTCTCACAAATATTTTCTCATCAAATAACAAGTGCATGGTGGTTGTTCAACACAATTCAAATCTGGAATTTATACATTTAGCATAGTTGTAACATTTAACACCAACATTTACTTTCAAGACATTATCTCATATTTCACCAAACCATTGTCATTCAAAACTAACAAAACCATTGGATATTATTGGGCTTGAACCACCTCATAAATTAGCTCTCATTTCTACTTCAACATATCCTACTAGGACACCTTGGACTAGAAATAATGAGCTCTTTGTGAGTTTGGGCTTTAGAAATTGCTTTCACCTTCAAAGCACTTGGAACTTCACCTTTGAGAGTGTGTGAGTTGATTGAGTGAGGTTAACCTAGGCTTATCTCCTTCACCCTATACCAAATGATTAGGCATAGGTTGACATAGGAATTCCCCTTTAGGATAGGGTAGTTTTTCTTAGTTTAAAATGTGAGGCAAAGCTTCCAAGGTGACAGTGGGTAGCTTATGAGTAGTACCTTTACGATATCTCGTTAAGAATTTTCTTCTTGAAGTAGACTTTGAGAAATAACACATACCAAAATTTCTTTTAAAAATCAACATTACATAGGAAATACACAACATCTTATCATTGTACATTGTCAATAGCATCCCCCACATTATTATGCATACCAATTTATGGAACGTGAGCACGTATGCTCTACTTAAGTGCACAAGCAGTGTGTGTTTCACCCACTTGCCCCTTGTGTTTTGACTCATCGACCAAAATCTAGGAGGCCTTCATAAAATAAATATTATACATAAATTACTAGATGCTTTGAAATGGAATGGCGATCAAAATAAAGTATGAACAAGTTGGAATAACAATACCCTACCTACTCAACAATCAGCCTGAATCTCGAGTCACAAATACAAATCATCAGAGAATGATGATGTGTGCTCCACGCTAGCAGGGAAGTATAGTGAAAGTGCGTTTGGAGTTGCCCATGGATTTTGAACGAATGTTAATTGTGTTGTTGAATTTATTATTGATGTGGGGCCTAGGTTGGAAGGAAAGAAAGGAACCTCCTTTGAAAATTCAAGCTACATGTACTATGTAGCATTACATGGCCAATATCGCGGGAGAAAAATAGGGATGAGGAGTAGCTAAGTGTTGGTTGTTGGGCTGCCATATCTTCACCTGACCAATGAGCACTCCATGGCCATACAAACAAACAAAGAGATATACACATTAGTGGACCATATGAAGCCCAAGTGTATATTTTCACTAAACCACCACATGATCCAATAACCCATTGATTTAAACATACTTTCTCATGTTTAAATGATAGGTAATTGGATTTTTGATAGAGATGATCCAATAACCCATTGATTTAAACATACTTTCTCATGTTTAAATGATAGGTAATTGGATTTTTGATAGAGAGATTGAATAATGGCATTGGATTTTGTTTGTTTGTTGTTCTTTTAATGCATTTTGAGATCTACTTGGCCTCCTCATATACACTTGAATTTAATCAAATTTTGTTTCTATGATTCAAATAAAATATCTTAGTTGGAATTATAATTACACATTTTTTTGTACAAATTGAGTTGGGTATCATTATTAAATGGACTTTGGGTATTGTATTGCAGGCCATCGACAATGATAATTAAGATATCATTGATATGCATCTAATCTTAGGTAGACGCTACAATCTTTTGAAGGTTGAGAGATTCAATAGTTCAAGTGAGATAAATTCTAAGTCATTTTAATGCGTATCCTTAGTTATTTGATTGGGAAGAGCTGGAATGAATGGGAGAAGAATAAACATCGCCTCCAAAAATGTTCATAGTACGCCCTTGATGCACGGTGATTAGGAAAAGTCGTGCAAGACATTGTCGTCGTCCCAATAGAAAGGTGTAGTCTCGCATCCCATCATACAATGGAGCGCGTAGATATAAGAGAAGCACAACATGAATAGGACGGCGTGAGGACTCATAGCACACCATGAAGTTCTATGGTGCTTACGGTGCCGTCAACTTCAACTTGTTAGACATTTACTTTGATCCGGATTATTTTTAGAACAAAATGAAAGCAAAGATATTACAATGAGTTACACATAAAAATTGCCAGAAACAGAGAAGTACAACAATACATGATTTCTATTAATGAAAGAAATGTACAGAGACTGTAAAAATACAGAGTGCAAGATTCGCTAGAATGGTGACAACTTTATCTCTAAGAAGAGATGTGACGGCTACACTCATTCGCCAGAAGATTATTACAATGAGGCTCTGAAGGCCTTTTATGATGAACATGAATGCCAAAACCCTAGACATCCAAAAACCTAACACTAAGAGATGAAGCACCAAAAGTCATGTGAGCCCCGTTGGGGTAAGTTAGTACATTAACTTCTCGGGATCGTAACTTTTCCATATGATATCCGTTTTAGGCGTGTGATAGCTTGTTGGAAAGGTATTTTTTAGAAGTACGCATTTTGCCGCCAAACTCTAACTATGTTTACAATTTGACTGTGGAAAGCGAAAAAAACACTGTTTAGAGCCACAAAACAGCCCTGGAAGTACAGAAAGATGTACTAATGTGAAAACTTCCAATGTAAGCTAGTTGGAATAGGTGGATGGCCACCGATATCCACCTAGATGTTGAGTAGGGCTTCAGGACAATACCATAAGTGTAGAACCCACAATTACAAAGAAATCTCCCCATTACAGATAAATGTGTTGAACTGAAAACTATCCAGATGAGCCAGTTGGAATTTGGAACAAGTGGGTGGCCACCAATATTCACCTGGATCAATCCTCCCCCCTTAGGAAGAAATGGTCTCCATTGTGTTGAGTGCCCAGGGAAGAGGGGAAAACATTTTTTGAATCTGAATCTTGGTGAGTTGCATTCCTTTTTGGAGAATTTGCGTTGTTTGGTCTGTGGGAGGTTGTCACAAACCTGTTGTTGACGGGGTTGAATCTTTTCCACCAACCTGTTGTCTTTGGGCTTGACAGGGCATTGTGTAGGCACCATTGTAGATGAAGAAACAATATTTTCTTTCTCTTCTGCAATTTGTTTTTGTTAGATAAAAGGTGTTGAGGCTACAATGGTTGTAGTGGTCTTTTGTGCATCCTTTGAACAGACTGTGAAGATGATGAATTTTGCAGTATGAGAGATTACTTTGCAGCACTGTTTTGGTGGAACAATGGTCGAAACTACCTCTGATATCCTTTAGAGCTGATCCCCAGAGTAATAATGACACTACGAGGTCGAGACTTATAAATAGCATGACGTTTCCACATATATGGTTGGCCCAAAACAACATCACAGATATCAAGAGGGGCAACATCACACACTACCTCATCCTTGAAGGGTTGGATGCCATAGGACACGTGATACTGTTGGCTAACACGAAGGTCTCATCCCTAGTGAAGCCACCTGATGTTGTATGGTTGCAGGTGTGGTGTTGTTGACAACCCCAACTGTTTGACGACCTCAGCTGAGATGAGGTTCTTTTAGCTACCGCTATCAACAATGAAATGCAACGGGGTCCCCTTCACCCACATCTTTGAATGGAAGAGGTGTTCCCCCTCTTCGGGATCTATTGGTTCTTCTGGTTAACTTTTTGCGGTCGCGATAATAGCAGTGAGGTTTGCGTCGATGATCTGTCTATTCTCAATATTTTTTGGATCAGATTCTGAACCAGGGTTTGGCTCATTGTCTTTGACATCAACCACCAATGACTATTTTGAGCGATATTCATCGGTGTTGTTCCAGGGGATTTTCTGGAAGTCGCACCACTTCCCAGTGTCATTCTTCATCTTTCCTTTACCCTTCTTTTCTTGTGTCTTGGACTGGTTGTCAGGAGGCTGTTGGTTAGGGTTGTCTTTACCATGCTTTGGTTGTTGTAGATTCACAGACCTGAGCTCCCATTTGTTTTAGTGCCTAAATTTCTGCTCAATTTTGACAGCATATTGATAGGGAGCTCCCAATGATGAGATGTTTAGGAAATCCATTTCGGTTTGGATGTACCTATGTAGAGTCCCACGATATTTCAGAACCAGCTGTTGCTCAGAGTCTTTGATACCCAGCGTGGTGCACAAGGTATGGAAAGTATTTGTGAACTCCAACATTGTTTGGCTCTTCTCTTGCCGCAATGTGGTACATCTCATGTACTGGTCTTCATAGTTATTGACACGATAATATTTTTCCTTGACCTCATCCACAAAAAAAATCCCAAATGGGCTTGGCCCCACATATTCCAGATTCTTCTGTGGAAATTTGCTCCCAATAAGTTTCCCACCAATGTTTGACATGGGGGAGAGCCTTGAGGAGTGCGAAGGTGATATTTCCCTGTCGGAAAATTTGTGAATAAATAAATAACCTTCTAGTAGATTTGATCATTTTTCTAAGGCATCTGCATCTATCTGACATTCAAATACGGGAATATCAAAATTAACTTGTACCTTTAAGGGAGAGTTTCCTCCAAAGTGGTCGCTTAATGAAGATGCTTGTTACTATCGGCAGGCATTGAAGGATGTGTGCAAAATTCTCCATCATTTCATCTCTCTGTCGCGCGAGAGCTTGCTCAAGCAACATGTTAATAGAATCTTCTGCTCCGTCATTTTTCTTTTGTGTTGTCATAGAGGGTTTCTTGGGTGTGCAAGAGAAATTGTCCTTAAGAGAGACAAGCTCAAGACCCAACTTTCTATATTCGGACCTCGTCGAGGACATGCACTGAAAAACAATCAAGCGAAGCTTGCTATGATACCACTGATCCAGATTATTTTCAAAATGAAATGAAAACAGAGATATTACAATGAGATACACATAAAATTTCCAGAAACAAAGAAATACAACAATACATGATTTCTATTAATGAAAGAAATGTACAGAGACTGTAAAATACAAAGTGCAAGACTCGCTAGAATGGTGACAACTTTATCTTTGAGAAGATATGTGACAGCTACGTTCATTTGCCAGAGGATGATTACAATGAGGCTTTGAAGGCTTTTTTATGATAAACATGAATTCTAAAGCCCTAGACATCCAAAAACCTAACCCTAGGAGATGAAGCGCCAAAAGTCATGTGGGTCTCGTTGGGGTAAGTTAGTACATTAACTTCTCGGGGTCATAAATTTTGCGTACGATCTTCATTTTAGGCATGTGATAGCCCGTTATAAAGGTATTTTATAGAGCTACGTATTATGCCATCAAACTCTAACTCTGTCTACATTTTGATTGTGGCAAGCCAAGAAAAAAAATTTAGAGCCCCAAAAAGTACCTAGAAGTACAAAAAGATGTACATACATGAAAAATTCCAACATAAGCTAGTTGGAATAGGTGGACGACCACTGATATCCACCTAGATTCTTTGTAGGGCTTTAGGACAGCTCCGTAAGTGAAAAACTCACAATTACAAATAAATGTCCTCATTACATAGAAACGTGCTAAACTGAAAACTGTCCAGATGAGCCAGTTGGAATTTGGAATAGGTGGGTGGCCACCAATATCCACTTGGATCACACTTAGAGGTCATATTTCTATGTGGCCACTCAAAGGGGGAGACCAACAACATTATCCCTTTTACCATGGTCAGGTATCCACACTAGATCCAGTTCTTCCACGTGGCACCTCTAGTCATCGATGTCAATGCCCACGACAACTTCAACTCTATCTAATTCCATGAGCTTGTTGCATTATATAAAACTTCACTAGAGTCGGCCCAATCAAATGACAACAATCCGTTGTCATTGGTCATCATGAACCTTGTCAGCGCCTCTTCATCAAGCAACACCAATTCTTCTTCTTCTCCTTTCATCTAACTATTTGGAGTACATCTACAACCATCATTGTTAATATTTTACCTATAGTTGAGGAAGGGGGGACTAAGCTAGCAAAGAAGAAAAAGGAGATAGATATGACATTATTAAGGTTGTTTCCAGGAAAGAAAAAACAATGCATCAAGAAGGCATGCTGAAGATAATGCTTAATTTATTTTATTGCAATATGTTATTGTTGGTAGTTTGTTACAACATTTTGAGTATATTTTGATTAGAGTATTGACAACATAAATTAGGGTTATTCAAAATTAGCCTATTATGATAATATTAATTAGTCATAATTAGTCTCATATGATTTGTAGCAACTTCCATATTTGTAGAAATCTAAAGTCTATATATGAATGTGTTCCTTGTTCAATTGATAATGAGGAGAAAGAATCTCAAGCATTGAGTTCTTTGATGTTTTGCTTCAATCTTTTAAATGTTTGTTGTGTTTTCATTAGTTTCCCTGACTATAAGTGTCTCCTCATAATTCAACATTTGGTATAGTGGGAAAGATTAAAGTTGTTTGTGGAAATTATTCAAATTCAAGCTATTGGCAGGAGTGTTGGAAAGTTTAAAGAAATGGGCAATGACAACAATGGTATTAATATTTCTCAGTTGTGAATACCAATCTTTAAAGGTGAGAATTGTGGTTTTTGGAGCATAAAAATGAAAACGTTGTTTCTTTCATAGGATTTGTGAGATTTAGTGGAAAATGGTTTTACAAAACCAGTTGATGGTCAATTCATTGTTGCAACAAAAAAGTAAAAGGAAGCATGGGATGTTCTACAACAAGCATATCAAGAGACAAATAAGGTAAAATTTATTAAATTGAAATCTCTTAGAAGATATTTTGAGATTCTTTGCATGCATAATTTAGAATATATGCAACATTTTTTTACTAGCGTTATGAGAATAGTTAATCAAATTAGATATTATGGAGAAGATTTAAGAGATCAAAAAATGGTTGACTTAAAAAAAAAAGGCTTCTTGCAAAATTTGATGCTATTGTTGTTTTTTGTGTGTGTGAATAAAAAGTGGAGCCTTATATTAAATAAAACTGAAAGCTTACAAAAAATATCTACAGCCTATCTGCTTACACCAAAATTCTATCAGCGAGTCCTTTAGGACCAAATCAATGGTCCATATTTCTTCGGGATCAATGATCCAGATCTTCTCTCACATTTTGCGGCTTGGGTAGACAGCTTCCTCCATGCTGCAGACTCCCGATAACCAAGTTCCTAAAATTTTCTCGCATCAGATCCATGGGACTAGATCGACGATCCATGTCTCTTCTATTACCAATGGTCCTGATCTGTTCTCGTTTTTCGCTATTTCACATTTCGCGAATTTGGGAAATAGTTGCCTTGAAGATTTGGATTCCCGATAGCCGAGATCCCAAATTTTTCTCGCGTCAAATCCATGGGACCATATCGATGGTTCAAAGATCTTCTGGTATCAACGGTCCTGATCTGTTCTCGCTTATTGCGATTTTGCATTTCATGATTTCACGACTTTGGGAAATAGTTGCCTTCATGCTTTGGACTCCCGATAGCCAAGATCCCGAAATTTTCTCGCGTCAGATCCATGGGACCAGATCGACAATCCAGATCTCTTCTGGTACCAACGGTCCTGATCTGTTCTCTCTTATTGCGATTTCGAGACTTTGGGAAATAACTTCTTTCATGCGTCGGACTCCCGATAGCCAAGTTCCCAAAATTTTCTCGCGTCAGATTAATGGGATCAGATTGACGGTTCAGAACTCCTTTAGCACCAATGGTCTAGATCCATTGTCGCTTTTCGCGACTTTGAGAAACAACATTCGTCAACCTCGTGATGCCCGATTGTCGAGGTCCTGAAGTCATCTTTCGATTGTTGATCTTCTGCATTGATGCTTGCAGTTTCCCTCTCACCTGAGCTCCGGATCATATCTAACTTGGAAGGAATTATTGGTAAACATAGGAGGAACCCCGTCCAGATTGGGGCCATCCAGCTGGGAAAGCTCCTCGCATTGGAGCTAGAGGTGTGAACATTGGGACTGCCTGGGATCTTGGAGAATGATCTGTTGCATCGAGTCAACCCCTGCATTGGCCAGTCTGTTTACAACTTTGTTTGCACTTCTCCTAATGTGTGAGGGGGTTAGAGTTAGAGAAGGTTTGAGAAGATCCTGGAAGCTGTGAAGAAGGCCAAGGAGGCGCCAGCTGGGAGTGATTTTCCCTGGATCTCTTCCATTCAGGATTTTTGTTGCCAAGTCTATTATGATTTTGGAGTCTCCTTCAATAATCAGATAGGTGAGGTTTTGATCTAGTTCCATTTGCACCCCTTTCATGAGACCCCAAATTTCTGCTGAATTGTTGGTGTCGTATCCGAGATTTCCTGCAGTGAGTATTTGAATTTGGCCCAAGCTATTTCCTATGACCGCTCCATAGCATGAGTGTCCTGGCTTGCCTTTTGATGCACCATCAAAATTGACCTTATGGAAGCCTGGCGAGGAGGGGAACCACTTAGAGGGACTGAGGGATTTTGAAATTAGAGGGGGTTGTTGAGGAGGGGTGGAGTGTGAAAACGAGAAGCCCCAAAAGTTGAGGAGCGAGATCTCACCTGGGTCAGTGGGGAAGTATTCCTTGATCCATAAATGTAGTTGAAGAGTTTCCTGAAGATGCAGGAGGATTGCATTCCAGAGGAGGGTGGGAGGAGATGGTTGGGAATGAAAGATTCTTCTGTTCCTCTCTTTCCATAGTTGCCACACTATGAAACCTGGAAAGATTTTCCAGGCTTTGTTAAAGATAGGACTCTTGAAGGGACCGGAGCCCCAATCCCTGATGGTGCTTATGATGTTATTTTTAACTTGTTTGGATCTTCTCATGAGCTGAGTGGCATGGTTCCAGATGTTCTCACTGAGTAGACATTTATTTAGGAGGTTCTCCATGGTTTCATCCTAGAGATGACAGAGATGACAAATCGAGGGGCCAATGAAACCTCGCCTTTGGATATTGTCCTAGGTTAAGATCTTGTTCTATAAGAGAAGCCAGAGGAAAGTAGAGATTTCAGGCCAGAGTTTTGATTTCCATATTGTTGTCCAGATGTTGTCTTTCTGAAGGTTGTGGAAATTTTCCTAAAGAGTGTAGCCCTCCTTGAGAGTGAAGCTTCCATGAGGTGTGTATCCCCAACTGAGAATGTCTAGGTCTGTGCTTTTCTTGATTCGCCTTTGGGTTGTAGCTTGTTTCCAGTTTTGTAGGTCACAGTCCAGTGCCACTTGGAGTTCCTGATGAGTTGATTTCCATCTTTTCCAGGGAGATCCACTGGGGGTTTCTGTCCACAGATCTGCCACTTTGAGAGTGTTAAGATCTTCAATGGGATTTTTGTAGGAATGTAGATTTTCTTCCAGTCGTAGGGTTGGCATGTGTTGCCAGGAATCCGTCCAGAATAGGGCACTCTGACCATTGCGAACTTCCCAAAAAACATGTTCTTGTACGAGTGGTCGATTTTTCTAGGCCGCATTCAAGATGTTGGAGCCCTGAATTTCCCCCTGCATTCTTATAAGTTGACTTTGCTGCATATTTGGGGCATATTTTCATTTCCAGAGTTTTTCCTAGAGCTCTATTGGATTTTTGAGCCATCTCCACCAAGTTATTTCTCCCATGGTTCTATTTAATTTGCCAGGGTCCCGGAGGCCCAAACCACCTGAAAATTTAGGCTTGCAAACTTTGTCCCAGCTGACTAAGGCCCATTTTTTGTTCAGGTTGTATCCATGCCATAGGAAGTTTCTTTTCATATTCCTTATTTTATTTATGACTGATTGGGGGAGAGCTAGGGCTGAGAAGAGGTAAGTTGGGATGGCTTGGAGGACTGACTTTAAGAGAACGATTCCGGCTGGAAGGTTGAGGGAGCGAAAGGTCCAATTGCTGAGACGGTTGGTGATGGAGAGTAGGAGAGAGTCCCAGGAGATGTTTATGGCTATTGATTCAGAAAGAGGGAGTCCCAGGTAGTGACAGGGAAGAGTGCAGACAGGGGTATTCAGAATTTGAGAAAGGTGATGTTGGATTACCACAGGGGTATTGAAAAAGAAGAGCTACGATTTGGCCAGATTAAAGGTGGTGCCAGAGGCTTCGCTGAAATGAAAGAGGATGGAGCTTAGTTTGATTGCTTCTTGCGCGGTGGGGGCATTCATTAGTAGCGTGTCATCGACAAATTGGCTATGGGAGGATGTTGGTTGTAATCCGTGAAGAGGGAGGCCTTGGAGGGATCCATTTTGAATTGAGGCCTTGATATAGCGTCCTAGTCCTTCAGCCATTATGACAAAAAGAAAAGGGGAGAGAGGGTCACATTGACTTATTCCTCTTGAGGGGGAGAAGGGTTGAGAGGGGACACCATTGAAGAGGATTGAGAAGACGGTTGAGGAAATGAGGTTCATTATCCAGGAGACCCAATCCTTGTTGAAACCGAAAGCTGATAGGAGCACTTTCATATATTGCCAACTTAATTTTTCAAAAAATTTTGAAAGGTCAAGTTTTAGAAGCATACCTGGAGTGCGAGTGCTTTTGAGAGAGTGAATGATTTCATGGACAAGAATGACACTATCCATGATTTACCTTCATTCAACATAACCTGATTGCTCCTTGGAGATGATGAAGGGTAGTATAGGCTTGAGTCTTAGAGCTATGACCTTGGAAATGATTTTGTAGATCACGTTGCAAGGAGCTATGGGTCTGAAGTTTCTCGGGTTTGTGACTCTTTGTTCTTTGGGTATTAGGGTGAGGAAAGTGGCATTTAGTGCTGGAAGAACTTTGCCTGAGCTACTTGATTCCTCCACCAGCTGCCACACTTCCTCCCTTAACATTGGCCAATGGGAGTGAAAGAAGTTTGTTGTGAAACCATCTGGACCTAGAGCCTTGCCTATGGGTAACTCCTGAATAGCTTGATCCACTTATGCTTGCGTTATTGGTGTCATGAAAGCCTCATTCTATTCCTGGGTGATTATAGTTGGGATGTTTTGGATCACCCGCTCTATTGCTGAGGTGCGATCCACCTGGGGTTCTGAGAGGATATCCTTGTAGAAGTCTGTTAGCTCATGCGTTATTTCCTGATAATTTAACAGGGTGTTTCCTTGCGAGTCATCCAGCTTCATGATGTGATTGATAAGACGTCTATGGATCATAGAACGGTGGAATAATTTGGTGTTCTTTTCTCCTTCGTTGAGCCATTGAACTCGATATTTCTGTCTCCACGGGATCTCTTCTTGCTTGTGTCTTTCTTCTAGTTTCCTTTTGAGTTCACTTTCCTCCTGTTGCTGGGTGATTGTGTATCCTGCTTGAATGAATTGTTCCTGGAGGTTCTCTAGTTTTTGTTCCAGTAATTTTCTCTCTTAGAAAATGTTCCCAAAGATCTCTTTGTTCCATTTGCGCACCTGTTGTTTAAAATGTTTGAGTTTTTGCCGGAAGCAATACATTTTTGTGCCCATCTATGTTTCCACAGTGCGCCACCAATGACAGGCCAACTCTTGGAATTTTGGATGGGGGAGCCAAAAAAATTCAAATCTGAAGGGTTTAAGCTTGGGGGTGGCGATAGAGTCAACCCAGAGCTGAACCAACCAGTGGTCCGAACCTGCCTTCGGGAGGATGTTGGAATCTACTAGGGGGGCTTCCAAGAGGAGAGTTTCAGAGATGAGGAAGCGATCAAGCCTGCATGTTATTTGATGGTGTCCTGATCTTTTGTTGGTCCAGGTGTAGTTGTAATTTCTATTCTCGATGTCTACCAGTCTGAGGTTCTCTATGAGTTCCTGGAATTTTGCGCTATCCTGATCTAGGCGCTTTTCCCCCCCTCACTTTTCCTCCAGCGTGAGAATCATGTTGAAGTCGCCCCCTATTATCCATCGCTTTGCCTCCGCTAAGGAACCTAGTTAAGCCAGGTTTTGAAGAAAGAGCTCTTTGTCTTGGTTGTTCTGTGGTCCATAGGCATTTGTGATCATTCCTTCCTTGTTTGAGTCGATGGCTCTGTAGTGCGTTGTCATGATGCACAGAGTGGAGAAGCCTTGATCAAGGATGATTGTTGCAGGATTCCATAGGATAGCGAGGTGTCTTGAAGCCCCTTTTGAGTCTGTTTGATAGGATTCACAATTACGCTGGCATCTTTTGATGATATCTTTTGCAGTTTTCCCTGCACATTTTGTCTCTTGTATCAAGAATATATCAGGGTCTTCCATTTTGATGCAGTTTCGGAGAATCATTTGTTTGGATCTTCCATTTAGGCCTATGATATTCCAGGTGAGGATCTTCATAGTTAACAATTGGTAGGGTGGGAAAAGGAGCTCCTTGAGAGCTTGTGAATTTGTTCTAAGTTTATCATATAGTTCCCCGCTTCCTTTATTAACTGATGAGACGATTTTCTACCTCATCGCCTGTTTTCTTTTGGGTGTTTTCTTGGATCTTGGTTTGGGTCTGTGTCGATCCTGAACCTTGATGTGGCCCCTGCCGATGAGTCCAAAAACACTTTGTGAACTTTCCTGAGTTGGTCATCTGGTAAGGTTTGGAGATCTTTCTTGTTGATTGCTTCTTCTAACATGTCTAGGTCGATTTCTACTAGGTCCTGCTCATCCATTTCCATGATTGTGTCTTCCTCTTTTTCTGGTTCCTTTCCTGAGACTAGGTGAGTCTATGGATCTGCTTGGTTTGTTGGGGTTTGATACTCTTGTGATGGTTGGTCTTCCTTATGCTTGTTGGGTTCTGTTCTTGTGGCCTTGTGGGGGTTTTCCACTTCTTCTTCCTCTGGGAGGCGTTTAAGGGCTTCAAAAGAATTATTATTTGGGTTATTTTTTTCGTTGTTGGTAGTGGCTTTATTTTGTGCTTGTCTCCTTCGATTTTTCACCTGGGTAAATCCTTCCTTTGTTTTCTCTTCAGCTTCCCTTTTGGGGGGGNGGTTGAGAGGGCAGTCTTTGAAAAGGTGTCCATGTTCATGGAATTTTCGACATCTGAAAGGAATGTGTTCATAGTATATGGTTTGGGCCCATTTCTCGTCTTGGTATTCTAAGGTAATTGTTCTTGGAAAATCTTTAGAGATGTTCATATAGACACAGATCCTTGCATAATAGGTGTATTTTATCTATTTGGTAGCTTCACAAGATTTGACATATTTACCTAGGGTGTTTCCTATGCCCAGTAAAATTTCTTCTAACCAGAACTCTTGAGGTAGGAATAGAGGCGAATCCATACCGGTGCGTATGCGAAGTTTTCCTTTTCTGGGCAGAAGCGGTCTGTCTAGAAGCAGAGGTAGAGGCCAACTGAGTTATAGAAATATGGTCCTCCTTCAAAGATCATGTCCTTGTCTTCCAGGTTGTAGAATATTACTGTGAAGAAACCTTTGGAGCTTAGTTGGAGCTCATAGTCTCCCTTGGGGTTCCACCACGCATTGATCCAACGAGTTAGGTCCTTTTCTGAGGGCCAGAGACCTAGGAAGTTTCCTATGAGGGCATGGTCTCTCATGAATTGCGTGTGTTCCCCTATCCTGGTGGTTTTGATGGCGTATTTGGGCGCAACTGGGGCTTGGGGGATAGATTTGTCGGGTATCCCGGCTCGAGCTGCTTTTGGATGCGAGGACTCAACATCCATGTTCGAGTCCTTGCTAATATCCATCTCTTCCTGTAGATAATGGTATCGTAGGTGCAATGGCATCTCAAAGGACGGTCTGCGCGCTCGCGAGTTCTCTGGATCATTGGCGACGACGTTGCAGTAAGAGGGGGCTTTCGCCCCCCATTCTATTCTGATTATTCTATGGCGATCAATACTAGGGTGCAGAGGCGATCAAAGGTGTGCATAGGAGTTCAGACGTGGTTGAGGTAGGAGGGTTGCTGGTGCATGTGAACCCTAATCTTGCAAAGCTCAAATCTTCTCCCAATGGTTGTTTTTTATTACCTTAGTTTGATGTTATTATTGTTGCTATTGAAGAGTCTAAAGATTTAACTAAGTTGTCTATAAATGAGCTTATAGGATCTCTTCAATCTCATGAGAAAGGGATGAATAGATCTCTTGAAAAATATTTTTAGCAATATTTTCAAGCAAAGGCCAATATTTACATAGATAAAAGTCACAAAGTTGAGCACTCATGGACAAGGAAGAGAATAAACAAATAGAAGATGTAGAGGTTGGTTTCCACCCCCACTTTTAATCAAACGAGGTTGGTTTCCACCCCCAGCCTCACAAAACAATTTCATCTAAAAAATTTATAAACAACTCACTAAGTTGTCCTCTACAGGAGGTGCCAAAAGAAAATTTTAGTCTAGGTAGGATTTCGGGGGTAGGCATCCAAATAACCCCCCGTTATCTAGTTCTCACAATTTCAAACATAGAAGTTGACAAATAGGGAGCTTTCAAATCCTCCAAGTCCAGCGTTC